>JAPQWS010000079.1:0-170000 GCA_028651295.1 Catharanthus roseus | reverse complement strand
TTATAGGTTTTCCATGTTTGGGTTTTAGGGTTTAGGGTTTTCTGATTCAAGGTTTTATGGTATAGGGTTTAGGGTTTAGGGTTTGGGTTTAGGGTTTAGGGTTTGGGCTTTCTGGGTTTTAAGGTTTAGGGTTTTAATGTTAGGGTTATAGGTTTTCCATGTTTGGGTTTTAGGGTTTAACCACAGAGGGTTTTAGGGTTAAGGGTTTTAGGGTTTAGGGTTTAGGGTTTGGGGTTTTCAATTTTGTGCTTAAAGATTTTAGGGTTTAGGGTTTAGGGTTTAGGGTTTGGGCTTTAGGGTTTAGGGTTTAGTGATTCAAGGTTTTATGGTATAGGGTTTAGGGTTTAGGGTTTGGGTTTAGGGTTTGGGTTTAGGGTTTTGGGTTTGGGCTTTAGGGTTTAGGGTTTAGGGGTGTTTAGGGTTTGGGGTTTAGGGTTTAGGGTTTGGGGTTTAGGGTTTTAGGGTTTAGGGTTTAGGGTTTAGGGTTTGGGTTTAGGGTTTGGGTTTAGGGTTTGGGTTTAGGGTTTAGGGTTTGGGCTTTAGGGGTTAGGGTTTAGGGTTTAGGGTTTGGGGGTTTAGGGTTTAGGGTTTCGTGATTCAAGGTTTAGGGTTTAGGGTTTGGGGTTTTCGTTTACGGTTTATTTTTTTAGGTTTTAGGGTTTAGGGTCTGAGATTTCAAGCTTTATTGTTTAAGGTTTAGGGTTTTGTGTTTAGGATTTAGGGTTAACGGTTTAGGGTTTTGGATTTTTTATGTTATAATTTAGGGTTTAGGGTTTCTGGTTTTGTGTTTAGGCTTTAGGGTTTAGGATTTGGGGTTTAAGGGTTCAGGGTTTGGGGTTTAGGATTTAGGGTTTTGGGTTTTAGATTTTTTGATTCAGGGTTTATTTTTAGGTTTTGTGGCTTTAAAGTTTAGGGTTTAGGGTTTTTACGTTTTGGGGTTTTAGGGTTTAGGGTTTGGGGTTTTCAATTTTGTGCTTCGAGGTTTTTAGGGTTTAGGGTTTAGGGTTTGGGGTTTAGGGTTTAGGGTTTGGGTTTAGGGTTTGGGCTTTAGGGTTTAGGGTTTAGTGTTTAGGGTTTAGGGTTTAGGGTTTAGGGTTTGTGATTGAGGGTTTTACGGGTATAGGGTTTAGGGTTTAGGGTTTAGGGTTTGGGTTTAGGGTTTGGGTTTAGGGTTTGGGCTTTAGGGATTAGGGTTTAGGGTTTAGGGTTTTCGGTTTTAGGGTTTAGGGTTTGGGATTTAGGGTTTGGGGTTTAGGGTTTTGGGTTTTGTGATTCAAGGTTTTTATGGTATAGGGTTTAGGGTTTGGGTTTAGGGTTTGCGTTTAGGGTTTAGGGTTTGGGTTTAGGGTTTAGGGTTTAGGGTTTGGGATTTTGGGTTTGGGGTTTAGGGTTTGGGTATAGGGTTTAGGGTTTATTGATTGAAGGTTTTATGGTATAGGGTTTAGGGTTTGGGGTTTGGGGTTTAGGGTTTAGGGTTTGGGCTTTAGCGTTTAGGGTTTAGGGTTCAGGGTTTAGGGTTTAGGGTTTTGTGTTTAGGGTTTAGGGTTTAGGGTTTAGGGTTTAGGGTTTACGGTTTGGGGTTTAGGGTTTGGGGTTTAGGGTTTAGGGTTTAGGGTTTTGTGATTCAAGGTTTTATGGTATAGGGTTTAGGGTTTTGGGTTTGGGCTTTAGGGTTTAGGGTTTAGGGGTTTGGGGTTTTAGGGTTTAGGGTTTGGGGTTTAGGGTTTGGGGTTTAGGGTTTAAGGTTTAGGGTTTTGTGATTTAAGGGTTTTATGGTATAGGGTTTAGGGTTTAGGGTTTGGGTTTAGGGTTTAGGGTTTAGGGTTTAGGGGTTTGGGGTTTAGGGTTTAGGGTTTGGGGTTTAGGGTTTAGGGTTTAGGGTTTGGGGTTTAGGGTTTAGGGTTTGGGGTTTGGGGTTTAGGGTTTAGGGTTTAGGGTTTTGTGATTCAAGGATTTATGGTTAAGCTTTAGGGTTTAGGGTTTAGGGTTTGGGTTTAGGGTTCGGGGGTTTTGGCATTTTGGGTTTTAAGGTTTAGGGTTTCAATGTTGGGGTTATAGGTTTTCCATGTTTGGGTTTTAGGGTTTAGGGTTTTCTGATTCAAGGTTTTATGGTATAGGGTGTAGGGTTTGAGTTTCGGGTTTAGGTTTAGGGTTTAGGGTTTGGGTTTAGGGTTTAGGGTTTAGGGTTTGGGTTTTAGGGTTTAGGGTTTTCAATGTTAGGGTTATAGGTTTTCCATGTTTGGGTTTTAGGGTTTAGGGTTTTACGGGTTCAAGGTTTTATGGTATAGGGTTTAGGGTTTAGGGTTTGGGCTTTAGGGTTTAGGGTTTAGTGGTTCAAGGTTTTATGGTATAGGGTTTAGGGTTTAGGGTTTGGGTTTAGGGTTTGGGTTTAGGGTTTTGGGTTTGGGCTTTAGGGTTTAGGGTTTAGGGGTGTTTAGGGTTTGGGGTTTAGGGTTTAGGGTTTGGGGTTTAGGGTTTTAGGGTTTAGGGTTTAGGGTTTAGGGTTTGGGTTTAGGGTTTGGGTTTAGGGTTTGGGTTTAGGGTTTAGGGTTTGGGCTTTAGGGGTTAGGGTTTAGGGTTTAGGGTTTGGGGTTTAGGGTTTAGGGTTTCGTGATTCAAGGTTTAGGGTTTAGGGTTTGGGGTTTTCGTTTACGGTTTATTTTTTTAGGTTTTAGGGTTTAGGGTCTGAGATTTCAAGCTTTATTGTTTAAGGTTTAGGGTTTTGTGTTTAGGATTTAGGGTTAACGGTTTAGGGTTTTGGATTTTTTATGTTATAATTTAGGGTTTAGGGTTTCTGGTTTTGTGTTTAGGCTTTAGGGTTTAGGATTTGGGGTTTAAGGGTTCAGGGTTTGGGGTTTAGGATTTAGGGTTTTGGGTTTTAGATTTTTTGATTCGGGGGTTTATTTTTTAGGTTTTGTGGCTTTAAAGTTTAGGGTTTAGGGTTTTACGTTTTGGGGGTTTAGGGTTTAGGGTTTGGGGTTTTCAATTTTGTGCTTCAAGGTTTTAGGGTTTAGGGTTTAGGGTTTGGGGTTTAGGGTTTAGGGTTTGGGTTTAGGGTTTGGGCTTTAGGGTTTAGGGTTTAGTGTTTAGGGTTTAGGGTTTAGGGTTTAGGGTTTGTGATTGAGGTTTTACGGGTATAGGGTTTAGGGGTTTAGGGTTTAGGGGTTTGGGGTTTAGGGTTTGGGTTTAGGGTTTTGGGCTTTAGGGATTAGGGTTTAGGGTTTAGGGTTTTCGGTTTAGGGTTTAGGGTTTGGGATTTAGGGTTTGGGGTTTAGGGTTTTGGGTTTTGTGATTCAAGGTTTTTATGGTATAGGGTTTAGGGTTTGGGTTTAGGGTTTGCGTTTAGGGTTTAGGGTTTGGGTTTTAGGGTTTAGGGTTTAGGGTTTGGGATTTTGGGTTTGGGGTTTAGGGTTTGGGTATAGGGTTTAGGGTTTATTGATTGAAGGTTTTATGGTATAGGGTTTAGGGTTTGGGGTTTGGGGTTTAGGGTTTAGGGTTTGGGCTTTAGCGTTTAGGGTTTAGGGTTCAGGGTTTAGGGTTTAGGGTTTTGTGTTTAGGGTTTAGGGTTTAGGGTTTAGGGTTTAGGGTTTACGGTTTGGGGTTTAGGGTTTGGGGTTTAGGGTTTAGGGTTTAGGGTTTTGTGATTCAAGGTTTTATGGTATAGGGTTTAGGGTTTTGGGTTTGGGCTTTAGGGTTTAGGGTTTAGGGGGGTTTGGGGTTTAGGGTTTAGGGTTTGGGGTTTAGGGTTTGGGGTTTAGGGTTTAAGGTTTAGGGTTTTGTGATTCAAGGTTTTATGGTATTGGGTTTAGGGTTTAGGGTTTGGGTTTAGGGTTTAGGGTTTAGGGTTTTGGGGGTTTGGGTGTTTGGGGTTTGGGTTTTGGGTTTTAGGGTTTAGGGTTTAGGGTTTGGGGTTTAGGGTTTAGGGTTTGGGGTTTGGGGTTTAGGGTTTAGGGTTTAGGGTTTTGTGATTCAAGGGTTTTATGGTTAAGGGTTTAGGGTTTAGGGTTTAGGGTTTGGGTTTAGGGTTCGGGGGTTTTGGCATTTTTGGGTTTTAAGGTTTAGGGTTTCAATGTTGGGGTTATAGGTTTTCCATGTTTGGGTTTTAGGGTTTAGGGTTTTCTGATTCAAGGTTTTATGGTATAGGGTGTAGGGTTTGAGTTTCGGGTTTAGGTTTAGGGTTTAGGGTTTGGGTTTAGGGTTTAGGGTTTAGGGTTTGGGTTTTAGGGTTTAGGGTTTTCAATGTTAGGGTTATAGGTTTTCCATGTTTGGGTTTTAGGGTTTAGGGTTTTTACGGTTCAAGGTTTTATGGTATAGGGTTTAGGGTTTAGGGTTTGGGCTTTAGGGTTTAGGGTTTAGTGGTTCAAGGTTTTATGGTATAGGATTTAGGGTTTAGGGTTTGGGTTTAGGGTTTTGGGTTTGGGCTTTAGGGTTTAGGGGGGTTTAGGGTTTGGGGTTTAGGGTTTAGGGGGGTTTGGGGTTTAGGGGTTAGGGTTTGGGGTTTAGGGTTTAGGGTTTAGGGTTTGGGGTTTAGGGTTTAGGGTTTGGGGTTTGGGGTTTAGGGTTTAGGGTTTAGGGTTTTGTGATTCAAGGATTTATGGTTAAGGTTTAGGGTTTAGGGTTTAGGGTTTGGGTTTAGGGTTCAGGGTTTTGGCATTTTGGGTTTTAAGGTTTAGGGTTTCAATGTTGGGGTTATAGGTTTTCCATGTTTGGGTTTTAGGGTTTAGGGTTTTCTGATTCAAGGTTTTATGGTATAGGGTGTAGGGTTTGAGTTTCGGGTTTAGGTTTAGGGTTTAGGGTTTGGGTTTAGGGTTTAGGGTTTAGGGTTTGGGTTTTAGGGTTTAGGGTTTCAATGTTAGGGTTATAGGTTTTCCATGTTTGGGTTTTAGGGTTTAGGGTTTTCTGGTTCAAGGTTTTATGGTATAGGGTTTAGGGTTTAGGGTTTGGGCTTTAGGGTTTAGGGTTTAGTGGTTCAAGGTTTTATGGTATAGGATTTAGGGTTTAGGGTTTGGGTTTAGGGTTTTGGGTTTGGGCTTTAGGGTTTAGGGTTTAGGGGGGTTTAGGGTTTGGGGTTTAGGGTTTAGGGTTTGGGGTTTAGGGTTTTAGGGTTTAGGGTTTAGGGTTTAGGGTTTAGGGTTTAGGGTTTGGGGTTTTCAATTTTGTGCTTCAAGATTTTAGGGTTTAGGGTTTAGGGTTTAGGGTTTGGGCTTTAGGGTTTAGGGTTTAGTGGTTCAAGGTTTTATGGTATAGGATTTAGGGTTTAGGGTTTGGGTTTAGGGTTTTGGGTTTGGGCTTTAGGGTTTAGGGGGTTTAGGGTTTGGGGGTTTAGGGTTTAGGGTTTAGGGTTTGGGGTTAAGGGTTTTAGGGTTTAGGGTTTGGGTTTGGGGTTTGGGTTTAGGGTTTGGGTTTAGGGTTTGGGTTTAGGGTTTAGGGTTTGGGCTTTAGGGTTTAGGGTTTGGGCTTTCTGGGTTTTAAGGTTTAGGGTTTTAATGCTAGGGTTATAGGTTTTCCATGTTTGGGTTTTAGGGTTTAACCCTAGAGGGTTTAGGGTTAAGGGTTTTAGGGTTTAGGGTTTAGGGTTTGGGGTTTTCAATTTTGTGCTTCAAGATTTTAGGGTTTAGGGTTTAGGGTTTAGGGTTTAGAGTTTGGGCTTTAGGGTTTAGGGTTTAGTGATTCAAGGTTTTATGGTATAGGGTTTAGGGTTTAGGGTTTGGGTTTAGGGTTTGGGTTTAGGGTTTAGGGTTTGGGCTTTTTGGGTTTTAAGGTTTAGGGTTTCAATGTTAGGGTTATAGGTTTTTCCATGTTTGGGTTTTTAGGGTTTAGGGTTTTACGATTCAAGGTTTTTATGGTATAGGGGTTTAGGGTTTAGGGTTTGGGTTTTAGGCTTTAGGTTTAGGGTTTAGGGTTTGGGTTTAGGGTTTAGGGTTTAGGGTTTGGGTTTAGGGGTTTCAGGGGTTTGGGCTTTTTGGGTTTTAAGGTTTAGGGTTTCAATGTTAGGGTTATAGGTTTTTCCATTTTTGGGTTTTAGGGTTTAGGGTTTTCTGATTCAAGGTTTTATGGTATAGGGTTTAGGGTTTAGGGTTTGGGCTTTCTGGGTTTTAAGGTTTAGGGTTTTAATGTTAGGGTTATAGGTTTTCCATGTTTGGGTTTTAGGGTTTAACCCTAGAGGGTTTAGGGTTAAGGGTTTCAGGGTTTAGGGTTTGGGGTTTTCAATTTTGTGCTTCAAGATTTTAGGGTTTAGGGTTTAGGGTTTAGGGTTTGGGGTTTAGGGTTTAGGGTTTGGGGTTTGGGGTTTAGGGTTTAGGGTTTAGGGTTTTGTGATTCAAGGATTTATGGTTAAGGTTTAGGGTTTAGGGTTTAGGGTTTGGGTTTAGGGTTCAGGGTTTTGGCATTTTGGGTTTTAAGGTTTAGGGTTTCAATGTTGGGGTTATAGGTTTTCCATGTTTGGGTTTTAGGGTTTAGGGTTTTCTGATTCAAGGTTTTATGGTATAGGGTGTAGGGTTTGAGTTTCGGGTTTAGGGTTTAGGGTTTAGGGTTTGGGTTTAGGGTTTAGGGTTTAGGGTTTGGGTTTTAGGGTTTAGGGTTTTCAATGTTAGGGTTATAGGTTTTCCATGTTTGGGTTTTTTAGGGTTTAGGGTTTTTACGGTTTCAAGGTTTTATGGTATAGGGTTTAGGGTTTAGGGTTTGGGCTTTAGGGTTTAGGGTTTAGTGGTTCGAGGTTTTTATGGTATAGGGATTTAGGGTTTAGGGTTTGGGTTTAGGGTTTGGGTTTAGGGTTTTGGGTTTGGGCTTTAGGGTTTAGGGTTTAGGGGGGTTTAGGGTTTGGGGTTTAGGGTTTAGGGTTTGGGGTTTAGGGTTTTAGGGTTTAGGGTTTAGGGTTTAGGGTTTGGGTTTAGGGTTTGGGTTTAGGGTTTGGGTTTAGGGTTTAGGGTTTGGGCTTTAGGGGTTAGGGTTTAGGGTTTAGGGTTTGGGGTTTAGGGTTTAGGGTTTCGTGATTCAAGGTTTAGGGTTTAGGGTTTGGGGTTTTCGTTTACGGTTTATTTTTTTAGGTTTTAGGGTTTAGGGTCTGAGATTTCAAGCTTTATTGTTTAAGGTTTAGGGTTTTGTGTTTAGGATTTAGGGTTAACGGTTTAGGGTTTTGGATTTTTTATGTTATAATTTAGGGTTTAGGGTTTCTGGTTTTGTGTTTAGGCTTTAGGGTTTAGGATTTGGGGTTTAAGGGTTCAGGGTTTGGGGTTTAGGATTTAGGGTTTTGGGTTTTAGATTTTTTGATTCAGGGTTTATTTTTAGGTTTTGTGGCTTTAAAGTTTAGGGTTTAGGGTTTTACGTTTTGGGGTTTAGGGTTTAGGGTTTGGGGTTTTCAATTTTGTGCTTCAAGGTTTTAGGGTTTAGGGTTTAGGGTTTGGGGTTTAGGGTTTAGGGTTTGGGTTTAGGGTTTGGGCTTTAGGGTTTAGGGTTTAGTGTTTAGGGTTTAGGGTTTAGGGTTTAGGGTTTGTGATTCAAGGTTTTACGGTATAGGGTTTAGGGTTTAGGGTTTAGGGTTTGGGTTTAGGGTTTGGGTTTAGGGTTTGGGCTTTAGGGATTAGGGTTTAGGGTTTAGGGTTTTCGGTTTAGGGTTTAGGGTTTGGGATTTAGGGTTTGGGGTTTTGTGATTCAAGGTTTTATGGTATAGGGTTTAGGGTTTGGGTTTAGGGTTTGCGTTTAGGGTTTAGGGTTTGGGTTTAGGGTTTAGGGTTTAGGGTTTGGGATTTTGGGTTTGGGGTTTAGGGTTTGGGTATAGGGTTTAGGGTTTATTGATTGAAGGTTTTATGGTATAGGGTTTAGGGTTTGGGGTTTGGGGTTTAGGGTTTAGGGTTTGGGCTTTAGCGTTTAGGGTTTAGGGTTCAGGGTTTAGGGTTTAGGGTTTTGTGTTTAGGGTTTAGGGTTTAGGGTTTAGGGTTTAGGGTTTACGGTTTGGGGTTTAGGGTTTTGGGGTTTAGGGTTTAGGGTTTAGGGTTTTGTGATTCAAGGTTTTATGGTATAGGGTTTAGGGTTTTGGGTTTGGGCTTTAGGGTTTAGGGTTTAGGGGGGTTTGGGGTTTAGGGTTTAGGGTTTGGGGTTTAGGGTTTGGGGTTTAGGGTTTAAGGTTTAGGGTTTTGTGATTCAAGGTTTTATGGTATAGGGTTTAGGGTTTAGGGTTTGGGTTTAGGGTTTAGGGTTTAGGGTTTAGGGGGGTTTGGGGTTTAGGGTTTAGGGTTTGGGGTTTAGGGTTTAGGGTTTAGGGTTTGGGGTTTAGGGTTTAGGGTTTGGGGTTTGGGGTTTAGGGTTTAGGGTTTAGGGTTTTGTGATTCAAGGATTTATGGTTAAGGTTTAGGGTTTAGGGTTTAGGGTTTGGGTTTAGGGTTCAGGGTTTTGGCATTTTGGGTTTTAAGGTTTAGGGTTTCAATGTTGGGGTTATAGGTTTTCCATGTTTGGGTTTTAGGGTTTAGGGTTTTCTGATTCAAGGTTTTATGGTATAGGGTGTAGGGTTTGAGTTTCGGGTTTAGGTTTAGGGTTTAGGGTTTGGGTTTAGGGTTTAGGGTTTAGGGTTTGGGTTTTAGGGTTTAGGGTTTCAATGTTAGGGTTATAGGTTTTCCATGTTTGGGTTTTAGGGTTTAGGGTTTTCTGGTTCAAGGTTTTATGGTATAGGGTTTAGGGTTTAGGGTTTGGGCTTTAGGGTTTAGGGTTTAGTGGTTCAAGGTTTTATGGTATAGGATTTAGGGTTTAGGGTTTGGGTTTAGGGTTTTGGGTTTAGGGCTTTAGGGTTTAGGGGGTTTAGGGTTTGGGGTTTAGGGTTTAGGGGTTTGGGGTTTAGGGGTTAGGGTTTGGGGTTTAGGGTTTAGGGTTTAGGGTTTGGGGTTTAGGGTTTAGGGTTTGGGGTTTGGGGTTTAGGGTTTAGGGTTTAGGGTTTTGTGATTCAAGGATTTATGGTTAAGGTTTAGGGTTTAGGGTTTAGGGGTTTGGGTTTAGGGTTCGAGGGTTTTGGCATTTTGGGTTTTTAAGGTTTAGGGTTTCAATGTTGGGGTTATAGGTTTTCCATGTTTGGGTTTTAGGGTTTAGGGTTTTCTGATTCAAGGTTTTATGGTATAGGGTGTAGGGTTTGAGTTTCGGGTTTAGGTTTAGGGTTTAGGGTTTGGGTTTAGGGTTTAGGGTTTAGGGTTTGGGTTTTAGGGTTTAGGGTTTTCAATGTTAGGGTTATAGGTTTTCCATGTTTGGGTTTTAGGGTTTAGGGTTTTCTGGTTCAAGGTTTTATGGTATAGGGTTTAGGGTTTAGGGTTTGGGCTTTAGGGTTTAGGGTTTAGTGGTTCAAGGTCTTATGGTATAGGATTTAGGGTTTAGGGTTTGGGTTTAGGGTTTTGGGTTTGGGCTTTAGGGTTTAGGGTTTAGGGGGTTTAGGGTTTGGGGTTTTAGGGTTTAGGGTTTGGGGTTTAGGGTTTTAGGGTTTAGGGTTTAGGGTTTAGGGTTTAGGGTTTAGGGTTTGGGGTTTTCAATTTTGTGCTTCAAGATTTTAGGGTTTAGGGTTTAGGGTTTAGGGTTTGGGCTTTAGGGTTTAGGGTTTAGTGGTTCGAGGTTTTTATGGTATAGGATTTAGGGTTTAGGGTTTGGGTTTAGGGTTTTGGGTTTGGGCTTTAGGGTTTAGGGGGGTTTAGGGTTTGGGGTTTAGGGTTTAGGGTTTAGGGTTTGGGGTTAAGGGTTTTAGGGTTTAGGGTTTGGGTTTGGGTTTGGGTTTAGGGTTTGGGTTTAGGGTTTGGGTTTAGGGTTTAGGGTTTGGGCTTTAGGGTTTAGGGTTTGGGCTTTCTGGGTTTTAAGGTTTAGGGTTTTAATGCTAGGGTTATAGGGTTTTCCATGTTTGGGTTTTAGGGTTTAACCACTAGAAGGGTTTTTAGGGTTAAGGGTTTTAGGGTTTAGGGTTTAGGGTTTGGGGTTTTCAATTTTGTGCTTCAAGATTTTAGGGTTTAGGGTTTAGGGTTTAGGGTTTAGAGTTTGGGCTTTAGGGTTTAGGGTTTAGTGATTCAAGGTTTTATGGTATAGGGTTTAGGGTTTAGGGTTTGGGTTTAGGGTTTGGGTTTAGGGTTTAGGGTTTGGGCTTTTTGGGTTTTAAGGTTTAGGGTTTCAATGTTAGGGTTATAGGGTTTTCCATGTTTGGGTTTTAGGGTTTAGGGTTTTTCGATTCAAGGTTTTTATGGTATAGGGTTTAGGGTTTAGGGTTTGGGTTTAGGCTTTAGGTTTAGGGTTTAGGGTTTGGGTTTAGGGTTTAGGGTTTAGGGTTTGGGTTTAGGGTTCGGGGGTTTGGGCTTTTTGGGTTTTAAGGTTTAGGGTTTCAATGTTAGGGTTATAGGTTTTCCATGTTTGGGTTTTAGGGTTTAGGGTTTTTCGATTCAAGGTTTTTATGGTATAGGGTTTAGGGTTTAGGGTTTGGGCTTTACGGGTTTTAAGGTTTAGGGTTTTAATGTTAGGGTTATAGGTTTTCCATGTTTGGGTTTTAGGGTTTAACCACTGAGAGGTTTAGGGTTAAGGGTTTCGAGGGTTTAGGGTTTGGGGTTTTCAATTTTGTGCTTCGAGATTTTAGGGTTTAGGGTTTAGGGTTTAGGGTTTGGGCTTTAGGGTTTAGGGTGTAGTGATTGAGGTTTTATGGTATAGGGTTTAGGGTTTAGGGTTTGGGTTTAGGGTTTGGGTTTAGGGTTTGGGTTTAGGGTTTAGGGTTTAGGGTTTGGGTTTTCTGGGTTTTAAGGTTTAGGGTTTTAATGTTAGGGTTATAGGTTTTCCATGTTTGGGTTTTAGGGTTTAACCACTGAAAGGGTTTAGGGTTAAGGGTTTTTAGGGTTTAGGGTTTAGGGTTTGGGGTTTTCAATTTTGTGCTTCATGATTTTAGGGTTTAGGGTTTAGGGTTTAGGGTTTGGGCTTTAGGGTTTAGGGTTTAGTGATTCAAGGTTTTATGGTATAGGGTTTAGGGTTTAGGGTTTGGGTTTAGGGTTTGGGTTTAGGGTTTAGGGGTTTGGGCTTTTTGGGTTTTAAGGTTTAGGGTTTCAATGTTAGGGTTATAGGTTTTCCATGTTTGGGTTTTAGGGTTTAGGGTTTTCTGATTCAAGGTTTTATGGTATAGGGTTTAGGGTTTAGGGTTTGGGTTTAGGGTTTAGGTTTAGGGTTTAGGGTTTGGGTTTAGGGTTTAGGGTTTGGGTTTAGGGTTCAGGGTTTGGGCTTTTTTGGTTTTAAGGTTTAGGGTTTCAATGTTAGGGTTATAGGTTTTCCATGTTTGGGTTTTAGGGTTTAGGGTTTTCTGATTCAAGGTTTTATGGTATAGGGTTTAGGGTTTGAGTTTCGGGTTTAGGTTTAGGGTTTAGGGTTTGGGTTTAGGGTTTAGGGTTTAGGGTTTGGGTTTTAGGGTTTAGGGTTTCAATGTTAGGGTTATAGGTTTTCCATGTTTGGGTTTTTAGGGTTTAGGGTTTTTACGGTTCAAGGTTTTATGGTATAGGGTTTAGGGTTTAGGGTTTGGGCTTTAGGGTTTAGGGTTTAGTGGTTCAAGGTTTTATGGTATAGGATTTAGGGTTTAGGGTTTGGGTTTAGGGTTTTGGGTTTGGGCTTTAGGGTTTAGGGTTTAGGGGGGTTTAGGGTTTGGGGTTTAGGGTTTAGGGGGTTTGGGGTTTAGGGGTTAGGGTTTGGGGTTTAGGGTTTAGGGTTTAGGGTTTGGGGTTTAGGGTTTAGGGTTTGGGGTTTGGGGTTTAGGGTTTAGGGTTTAGGGTTTTGTGATTCAAGGGTTTTATGGTTAAGGTTTAGGGTTTAGGGTTTAGGGTTTGGGTTTAGGGTTCGGGGTTTTGGCATTTTTGGGTTTTAAGGTTTAGGGTTTCAATGTTGGGGTTATAGGTTTTTCCATGTTTGGGTTTTTAGGGTTTAGGGTTTTACGATTCAAGGTTTTTATGGTATAGGGTGTAGGGTTTGAGTTTCGGGTTTAGGTTTAGGGTTTAGGGTTTGGGTTTAGGGTTTAGGGGTTTAGGGTTTGGGTTTTAGGGTTTAGGGTTTCAATGTTAGGGTTATAGGTTTTCCATGTTTGGGTTTTAGGGTTTAGGGTTTTTACGGTTCAAGGTTTTATGGTATAGGGTTTAGGGTTTAGGGTTTGGGCTTTAGGGTTTAGGGTTTAGTGGTTCGAGGTTTTATGGTATAGGGATTTAGGGTTTAGGGTTTGGGTTTAGGGTTTTGGGTTTGGGGCTTTAGGGTTTAGGGTTTAGGGGGTTTAGGGTTTGGGGTTTAGGGTTTAGGGTTTGGGGTTTAGGGTTTTAGGGTTTAGGGTTTAGGGTTTAGGGTTTAGGGTTTAGGGTTTGGGGTTTTCAATTTTGTGCTTCAAGATTTTAGGGTTTAGGGTTTAGGGTTTAGGGTTTGGGCTTTAGGGTTTAGGGTTTAGTGGTTCAAGGTTTTATGGTATAGGATTTAGGGTTTAGGGTTTGGGTTTAGGGTTTTGGGTTTGGGCTTTAGGGTTTAGGGGGTTTAGGGTTTGGGGTTTAGGGTTTAGGGTTTAGGGTTTGGGGTTAAGGGTTTTAGGGTTTAGGGTTTGGGTTTGGGTTTGGGTTTAGGGTTTGGGTTTAGGGTTTGGGTTTAGGGTTTAGGGTTTGGGCTTTAGGGTTTAGGGTTTGGGCTTTCTGGGTTTTAAGGTTTAGGGTTTTAATGCTAGGGTTATAGGTTTTCCATGTTTGGGTTTTAGGGTTTAACCCTAGAGGGTTTAGGGTTAAGGGTTTTAGGGTTTAGGGTTTAGGGTTTGGGGTTTTCAATTTTGTGCTTCAAGATTTTTAGGGTTTAGGGTTTAGGGTTTAGGGTTTAGAGTTTGGGCTTTAGGGTTTAGGGTTTAGTGATTCGAGGTTTTATGGTATAGGGTTTAGGGTTTAGGGTTTGGGTTTAGGGTTTGGGTTTAGGGTTTAGGGTTTGGGCTTTTTTGGGTTTTAAGGTTTAGGGTTTCAATGTTAGGGTTATAGGTTTTTCCATGTTTGGGTTTTAGGGTTTTGGGTTTTTCGATTCAAGGTTTTTATGGTATAGGGTTTAGGGTTTAGGGTTTGGGTTTAGGCTTTAGGTTTAGGGTTTAGGGTTTGGGTTTTGGGTTTAGGGTTTAGGGTTTGGGTTTAGGGTTCAGGGTTTGGGCTTTTTGGGTTTTAAGGTTTAGGGTTTCAATGTTAGGGTTATAGGTTTTCCATGTTTGGGTTTTAGGGTTTAGGGTTTTTCGATTCAAGGTTTTTATGGTATAGGGTTTAGGGTTTAGGGTTTGGGCTTTCTGGGTTTTAAGGTTTAGGGTTTTAATGTTAGGGTTATAGGTTTTCCATGTTTGGGTTTTAGGGTTTAACCCTAGAGGGTTTAGGGTTAAGGGTTTCAGGGTTTAGGGTTTGGGGTTTTCAATTTTGTGCTTCAAGATTTTAGGGTTTAGGGTTTAGGGTTTAGGGTTTGGGCTTTAGGGTTTAGGGTGTAGTGATTCAAGGTTTTATGGTATAGGGTTTAGGGTTTAGGGTTTGGGTTTAGGGTTTGGGTTTAGGGTTTGGGTTTAGGGTTTAGGGTTTGGGCTTTAGGGTTTAGGGTTTGGGTTTTCTGGGTTTTAAGGTTTAGGGTTTTAATGTTAGGGTTATAGGTTTTCCATGTTTGGGTTTTAGGGTTTAACCCTAGAGGGTTTAGGGTTTTAGGGTTTAGGGTTTAGGGTTTGGGGTTTTCAATTTTGTGCTTCATGATTTTAGGGTTTAGGGTTTAGGGTTTAGGGTTTGGGCTTTAGGGTTTAGGGTTTAGTGATTCAAGGTTTTTATGGTATAGGGTTTAGGGTTTAGGGTTTGGGTTTAGGGTTTGGGTTTAGGGTTTAGGGTTTGGGCTTTTTTGGGTTTTAAGGTTTAGGGGTTTCAATGTTAGGGTTATAGGTTTTCCATGTTTGGGTTTTAGGGTTTAGGGTTTTTCGATTCAAGGTTTTTATGGTATAGGGTTTAGGGTTTAGGGTTTGGGTTTAGGGTTTAGGTTTAGGGTTTAGGGTTTGGGTTTAGGGTTTAGGGTTTGGGTTTAGGGTTCGGGGTTTGGGCTTTTTTGGGTTTTAAGGTTTAGGGTTTCAATGTTAGGGTTATAGGTTTTTCCATGTTTGGGTTTTAGGGTTTAGGGTTTTCTGATTCAAGGTTTTATGGTATAGGGTTTAGGGTTTAGGGTTTGGGTTTTGGGTTTAGGGTTTGGGCTTTCTGGGTTTTAAGGTTTAGGGTTTTAATGTTAGGGTTATAGGTTTTCCATGTTTGGGTTTTAGGGTTTTAACCACAGAGGGTTTTAGGGTTAAGGGTTTTAGGGTTTGGGGTTTTCAATTTTGTGCTTCAAGATTTTAGGGTTTAGGGTTTAGGGTTTAGGGTTTGGGCTTTAGGGTTTAGGGTTTAGTGATTCAAGGTTTTATGGTATAGGGTTTAGGGTTTAGGGTTTGGGTTTAGGGTTTGGGTTTAGGGTTTTGGGTTTGGGCTTTAGGGTTTAGGGTTTAGGGGGGTTTAGGGTTTGGGGTTTAGGGTTTAGGGTTTGGGGTTTAGGGTTTTAGGGTTTAGGGTTTAGGGTTTAGGGTTTGGGTTTAGGGTTTGGGTTTAGGGTTTGGGTTTAGGGTTTAGGGTTTGGGCTTTAGGGGTTAGGGTTTAGGGTTTAGGGTTTGGGGGTTTAGGGTTTAGGGTTTCGTGATTCAAGGTTTAGGGTTTAGGGTTTGGGGTTTTCGTTTACGGTTTATTTTTTAGGTTTTAGGGTTTAGGGTCACGAGATTTCAAGCTTTAATTTTTTTAAGGTTTAGGGTTTTGTGTTTAGGATTTAGGGTTAACGGTTTAGGGTTTTGGATTTTTTATGTTATAATTTAGGGTTTAGGGTTTCTGGTTTTGTGTTTAGGCTTTAGGGTTTAGGATTTGGGGTTTAAGGGTTCAGGGTTTGGGGTTTAGGATTTAGGGTTTTGGGTTTTAGATTTTTTGATTCAGGGTTTATTTTTAGGTTTTGTGGCTTTAAAGTTTAGGGTTTAGGGTTTTAGGTTTTGGGGTTTAGGGTTTAGGGTTTGGGGTTTTCAATTTTTTTGCTTCAAGGTTTTAGGGTTTAGGGTTTAGGGTTTGGGGTTTAGGGTTTAGGGTTTGGGTTTAGGGTTTGGGCTTTAGGGTTTAGGGTTTAGTGTTTAGGGTTTAGGGTTTAGGGTTTAGGGTTTGTGATTCAAGGTTTTACGGTATAGGGTTTAGGGTTTAGGGTTTAGGGTTTGGGTTTAGGGTTTGGGTTTAGGGTTTGGGCTTTAGGGTTTAGGGTTTAGGGTTTAGGGTTTTCGGTTTAGGGTTTAGGGTTTGGGATTTAGGGTTTGGGGTTTAGGGTTTTGGGTTTTGTGATTCAAGGTTTTATGGTATAGGGTTTAGGGTTTGGGTTTAGGGTTTGCGTTTAGGGTTTAGGGTTTGGGTTTAGGGTTTAGGGTTTAGGGTTTGGGATTTTGGGTTTGGGGTTTAGGGTTTGGGTATAGGGTTTAGGGTTTATTGATTCAAGGTTTTTATGGTATAGGGTTTAGGGTTTGGGGTTTGGGGTTTAGGGTTTAGGGTTTGGGCTTTAGCGTTTAGGGTTTAGGGTTCAGGGTTTAGGGTTTAGGGTTTTGTGTTTAGGGTTTAGGGTTTAGGGTTTAGGGTTTACGGTTTGGGGTTTAGGGTTTGGGGTTTAGGGTTTAGGGTTTAGGGTTTTGTGATTCAAGGTTTTATGGTATAGGCTTTAGGGTTTAGGGTTTGGGTTTAGGGTTTAGGGTTTAGGGTTTTGTGATTCAAGGTTTTATGGTATAGGGTTTAGGGTTTAGGGTTTGGGTTTAGGGTTTAGGTTTAGGGTTTAGGGTTTGGGTTTAGGGTTTAGGGTTTGGGCTTTTTGGATTTTAATGTTTAGGGTTTCAATGTTAGGGTTATAGGTTTTCCATGTTTGGGTTATAGGGTTTAACCACTAGAAGGTTTTAGGGTTTAGGGTTTAGGGTTTTGTGATTCGAGGTTTTTATGGTATAGGGTTTAGGGTTTAGGGTTTGGGTTTAGGGTTTAGTGTTTAGGTTTTGGGGTTTAGGGTTTAGGGTTTAGGGTTTGGGTTTAGGGTTTGGGTTTAGGGTTTAGTGTTTAGGTTTTGGGGTTTAGGGTTTATGGGTTTAGGGTTTGGGTTTAGGGTTTAGGGTTTAGGGTTTGGGTTTAGGGTTCGGGGGTTTGGGCTTTTTTGGGTTTTTAAGGTTTAGGGTTTCAATGTTAGGGTTATAGGTTTTCCATGTTTGGGTTTTTAGGGTTTAGGGTTTTACGATTCAAGGGTTTTTATGGTATAGGGTTTAGGGTTTAGGGTTTGGGCTTTACGGGTTTTAAGGTTTAGGGTTTTAATGTTAGGGTTATAGGTTTTCCATGTTTGGGTTTTAGGGTTTAACCACTGAAGGGTTTTAGGGTTAAGGGTTTCGGGGGTTTAGGGTTTGGGGTTTTCAATTTTGTGCTTCAAAATTTTAGGGTTTTAGGGTTTAGGGTTTAGGGTTTGGGCTTTAGGGTTTAGGGTGTAGTGATTCAAGGTTTTATGGTATAGGGTTTAGGGTTTAGGGTTTGGGTTTAGGGTTTGGGTTTAGGGTTTGGGTTTAGGGTTTAGGGTTTGGGCTTTAGGGTTTAGGGTTTGGGTTTTCTGGGTTTTAAGGTTTAGGGTTTTAATGTTAGGGTTATAGGTTTTCCATGTTTGGGTTTTAGGGTTTAACCCTAGAGGGTTTAGGGTTAAGGGTTTTAGGGTTTAGGGTTTAGGGTTTGGGGTTTTCAATTTTGTGCTTCAAGATTTTAGGGTTTAGGGTTTAGGGTTTAGGGTTTGGGCTTTAGGGTTTAGGGTTTAGTGATTCAAGGTTTTATGGTATAGGGTTTAGGGTTTAGGGTTTGGGTTTAGGGTTTGGGTTTAGGGTTTAGGGTTTGGGCTTTTTGGGTTTTAAGGTTTAGGGTTTCAATGTTAGGGTTATAGGTTTTCCATGTTTGGGTTTTAGGGTTTAGGGTTTTCTGATTCAAGGTTTTATGGTATAGGGTTTAGGGTTTAGGGTTTGGGTTTAGGGTTTAGGTTTAGGGTTTAGGGTTTGGGTTTAGGGTTTAGGGTTTGGGTTTAGGGTTCAGGGTTTGGGCTTTTTGGGTTTTAAGGTTTAGGGTTTCAATGTTAGGGTTATAGGTTTTCCATGTTTGGGTTTTAGGGTTTAGGGTTTTCTGATTCAAGGTTTTATGGTATAGGGTTTAGGGTTTAGGGTTTGGGTTTTGGGTTTAGGGTTTGGGCTTTCTGGGTTTTAAGGTTTAGGGTTTTAATGTTAGGGTTATAGGTTTTCCATGTTTGGGTTTTAGGGTTTAACCCTAGAGGGTTTAGGGTTAAGGGTTTTAGGGTTTGGGGTTTTCAATTTTGTGCTTCAAGATTTTAGGGTTTAGGGTTTAGGGTTTAGGGTTTGGGCTTTAGGGTTTAGGGTTTAGTGATTCAAGGTTTTATGGTATAGGGTTTTAGGGTTTAGGGTTTGGGTTTAGGGTTTGGGTTTAGGGTTTTGGGTTTGGGCTTTAGGGTTTAGGGTTTAGGGGGTTTAGGGTTTGGGGTTTAGGGTTTAGGGTTTGGGGTTTAGGGTTTTAGGGTTTAGGGTTTAGGGTTTAGGGTTTGGGTTTAGGGTTTGGGTTTAGGGTTTGGGTTTAGGGTTTAGGGTTTGGGCTTTAGGGGTTAGGGTTTAGGGTTTAGGGTTTGGGGTTTAGGGTTTAGGGTTTCGTGATTCAAGGTTTAGGGTTTAGGGTTTGGGGTTTTCGTTTACGGTTTATTTTTTTAGGTTTTAGGGTTTAGGGTCTGAGATTTCAAGCTTTATTGTTTAAGGTTTAGGGTTTTGTGTTTAGGATTTAGGGTTAACGGTTTAGGGTTTTGGATTTTTTATGTTATAATTTAGGGTTTAGGGTTTCTGGTTTTGTGTTTAGGCTTTAGGGTTTAGGATTTGGGGTTTAAGGGTTCAGGGTTTGGGGTTTAGGATTTAGGGTTTTGGGTTTTAGATTTTTTGATTCAGGGTTTATTTTTAGGTTTTGTGGCTTTAAAGTTTAGGGTTTAGGGTTTTAGGTTTTGGGGATTAGGGTTTAGGGTTTGGGGTTTTCAATTTTTTTGCTTCAAGGTTTTAGGGTTTAGGGTTTAGGGTTTGGGGTTTAGGGTTTAGGGTTTGGGTTTAGGGTTTGGGCTTTAGGGTTTAGGGTTTAGTGTTTAGGGTTTAGGGTTTAGGGTTTGTGATTCAAGGTTTTACGGTATAGGGTTTAGGGTTTAGGGTTTAGGGTTTGGGTTTAGGGTTTGGGTTTAGGGTTTAGGGTTTTCGGTTTAGGGTTTAGGGTTTGGGATTTAGGGTTTGGGGTTTAGGGTTTTGGGTTTTGTGATTCAAGGTTTTATGGTATAGGGTTTAGGGTTTGGGTTTAGGGTTTGCGTTTAGGGTTTAGGGTTTGGGTTTAGGGTTTAGGGTTTAGGGTTTGGGATTTTGGGTTTGGGGTTTAGGGTTTGGGTATAGGGTTTAGGGTTTATTGATTCAAGGTTTTATGGTATAGGGTTTAGGGTTTGGGGTTTGGGGTTTAGGGTTTAGGGTTTGGGCTTTAGCGTTTAGGGTTTAGGGTTCAGGGTTTAGGGTTTAGGGTTTTGTGTTTAGGGTTTAGGGTTTAGGGTTTAGGGTTTACGGTTTGGGGTTTAGGGTTTGGGGTTTAGGGTTTAGGGTTTAGGGTTTTGTGATTCAAGGTTTTATGGTATAGGCTTTAGGGTTTAGGGTTTGGGTTTAGGGTTTAGGGTTTAGGGTTTTGTGATTCAAGGTTTTATGGTATAGGGTTTAGGGTTTAGGGTTTGGGTTTAGGGTTTAGGTTTAGGGTTTAGGGTTTGGGTTTAGGGTTTAGGGTTTGGGCTTTTTGGATTTTAAGGTTTAGGGTTTCAATGTTAGGGTTATAGGTTTTCCATGTTTGGGTTATAGGGTTTAACCCTAGAAGGTTTAGGGTTTAGGGTTTAGGGTTTTGTGATTCAAGGTTTTATGGTATAGGGTTTAGGGTTTAGGGTTTGGGTTTAGGGTTTAGTGTTTAGGTTTTGGGGTTTAGGGTTTAGGGTTTAGGGTTTGGGTTTAGGGTTTGGGTTTAGGGTTTAGTGTTTAGGTTTTGGGGTTTAGGGTTTATGGGTTTAGGGTTTGGGTTTAGGGTTTAGTGTTTAGGTTTTGGGGTTTAGGGTTTAGGGTTTGGGCTTTTTGGGTTTTAAGGTTTAGGGTTTCAATGTTAGGGTTATAGCTTTTCCATGTTTGGGTTTTAGGGTTTAACCCTAGAGGATTGGGTTTAGGGTTTAGGGTTTGGGTTTAGGGTTTAGGGTTTAGGGTTTAGGCTTTAGCGTTTAGGGTTTAGGGTTCAGGGTTTAGGGTTTAGGGTTTTGGGTTTAGGGTTTAGGGTTTAGGGTTTAGGGTTTGTGATTCAAGGTTTTACGGTATAGGGTTTAGGGTTTAGGGTTTTGGTTTAGGGTTTAGGGTTTGGGATTTAGGGTTTAGTGTTTAGGGTTTGGGGTTTTGGGTTTGGGGTTTAGGGTTTGGGTGTAGGGTTTCGGGTTTGGGGTTTAGGGTTTTAGGGTTTAGGGTTTAGGGTTTAGGGTTTGGGTTTAGGGTTTGGGTTTAGGGTTTGGGTTTAGGGTTTAGGGTTTGGGCTTTAGGGTTTAGGGTTTGGGCTTTCTGGGTTTTAAGGTTTTGGGTTTTAATGTTAGGGTTATAGGTTTTCCATGTTTGGGTTTTAGGGTTTAACCCTAGAGGGTTTAGGGTTAAGGGTTTTAGGGTTTAGGGTTTAGGGTTTGGGGTTTTCAATTTTGTGCTTCAAGATTTTAGGGTTTAGGGTTTAGGGTTTAGGGTTTGGGCTTTAGGGTTTAGGGTTTAGTGGTTCAAGGTTTTATGGTATAGGATTTAGGGTTTAGGGTTTGGGTTTAGGGTTTTGGGTTTGGGCTTTAGGGTTTAGGGGGGTTTAGGGTTTGGGGTTTAGGGTTTAGGGTTTAGGGTTTGGGGTTTAGGGTTTTAGGGTTTAGGGTTTGGGTTTGGGTTTGGGTTTAGGGTTTGGGTTTAGGGTTTGGGTTTAGGGTTTAGGGTTTGGGCTTTAGGGTTTAGGGTTTGGGCTTTCTGGGTTTTAAGGTTTAGGGTTTTAATGCTAGGGTTATAGGTTTTCCATGTTTGGGTTTTAGGGTTTAACCCTAGAGGGTTTAGGGTTAAGGGTTTTAGGGTTTAGGGTTTAGGGTTTGGGGTTTTCAATTTTGTGCTTCAAGATTTTAGGGTTTAGGGTTTAGGGTTTAGGGTTTAGAGTTTGGGCTTTAGGGTTTAGGGTTTAGTGATTCGAGGTTTTTATGGTATAGGGTTTAGGGTTTAGGGTTTGGGTTTAGGGTTTGGGTTTAGGGTTTAGGGTTTGGGCTTTTTGGGTTTTAAGGTTTAGGGTTTCAATGTTAGGGTTATAGGTTTTCCATGTTTGGGTTTTAGGGTTTAGGGTTTTCTGATTCAAGGTTTTATGGTATAGGGTTTAGGGTTTAGGGTTTGGGTTTAGGCTTTAGGTTTAGGGTTTAGGGTTTGGGTTTAGGGTTTAGGGTTTAGGGTTTGGGTTTAGGGTTCAGGGTTTGGGCTTTTTGGGTTTTAAGGTTTAGGGTTTCAATGTTAGGGTTATAGGTTTTCCATGTTTGGGTTTTAGGGTTTAGGGTTTTCTGATTCAAGGTTTTATGGTATAGGGTTTAGGGTTTAGGGTTTGGGCTTTCTGGGTTTTAAGGTTTAGGGTTTTAATGTTAGGGTTATAGGTTTTCCATGTTTGGGTTTTAGGGTTTAACCCTAGAGGGTTTAGGGTTAAGGGTTTCAGGGTTTAGGGTTTGGGGTTTTCAATTTTGTGCTTCAAGATTTTAGGGTTTAGGGTTTAGGGTTTGGGCTTTAGGGTTTAGGGTGTAGTGATTCAAGGTTTTATGGTATAGGGTTTAGGGTTTAGGGTTTGGGTTTAGGATTTGGGTTTAGGGTTTGGGTTTAGGGTTTAGGGTTTGGGCTTTAGGGTTTAGGGTTTGGGTTTTCTGGGTTTTAAGGTTTAGGGTTTTAATGTTAGGGTTATAGGTTTTCCATGTTTGGGTTTTAGGGTTTAACCTGAAAGGGTTTTAGGGTTAAGGGTTTTAGGGTTTAGGGTTTAGGGTTTGGGGTTTTCAATTTTTGTGCTTCAAGATTTTTGGGTTTAGGGTTTAGGGTTTAGGGTTTGGGCTTTAGGGTTTAGGGTTTAGTGATTCAAGGTTTTATGGTATAGGGTTTAGGGTTTAGGGTTTGGGTTTAGGGTTTGGGTTTAGGGTTTAGGGTTTGGGCTTTTTGGGTTTTAAGGTTTAGGGTTTCAATGTTAGGGTTATAGGTTTTCCATGTTTGGGTTTTAGGGTTTAGGGTTTTCTGATTCAAGGTTTTATGGTATAGGGTTTAGGGTTTAGGGTTTGGGTTTAGGGTTTAGGTTTAGGGTTTAGGGTTTGGGTTTAGGGTTTAGGGTTTGGGTTTAGGGTTCAGGGTTTGGGCTTTTTTGGTTTTAAGGTTTAGGATTTCAATGTTAGGGTTATAGGTTTTCCATGTTTGGGTTTTAGGGTTTAGGGTTTTCTGATTCAAGGTTTTATGGTATAGGGTTTAGGGTTTGGGTTTTGGGTTTAGGGTTTGGGCTTTCTGGGTTTTAAGGTTTAGGGTTTTAATGTTAGGGTTATAGGTTTTCCATGTTTGGGTTTTAGGGTTTAACCCTAGAGGGTTTAGGGTTAAGGGTTTTAGGGTTTGGGGTTTTCAATTTTGTGCTTCAAGATTTTAGGGTTTAGGGTTTAGGGTTTAGGGTTTGGGCTTTAGGGTTTAGGGTTTAGTGATTCAAGGTTTTATGGTATAGGGTTTAGGGTTTAGGGTTTGGGTTTAGGGTTTGGGTTTAGGGTTTTGGGTTTGGGCTTTAGGGTTTAGGGTTTAGGGGGGTTTAGGGTTTGGGGTTTAGGGTTTAGGGTTTGGGGTTTAGGGTTTTAGGGTTTAGGGTTTAGGGTTTAGGGTTTGGGTTTAGGGTTTGGGTTTAGGGTTTGGGTTTAGGGTTTAGGGTTTGGGCTTTAGGGGTTAGGGTTTAGGGTTTAGGGTTTGGGGTTTAGGGTTTAGGGTTTCGTGATTCAAGGTTTAGGGTTTAGGGTTTGGGGTTTTCGTTTACGGTTTTTATTTTTTTAGGTTTTAGGGTTTAGGGTCACGAGATTTCAAGCTTTATTGTTTAAGGTTTAGGGTTTTGTGTTTAGGATTTAGGGTTAACGGTTTAGGGTTTTGGATTTTTTATGTTATAATTTAGGGTTTAGGGTTTACGGTTTTTGTGTTTAGGCTTTAGGGTTTAGGATTTGGGGTTTAAGGGTTCGGGGTTTGGGGTTTAGGATTTAGGGTTTTGGGTTTTAGATTTTTTTGATTCGGGGGGTTTATTTTTAGGTTTTGTGGCTTTAAAGTTTAGGGTTTAGGGTTTTAGGTTTTGGGGTTTAGGGTTTAGGGTTTGGGGTTTTCAATTTTTTTGCTTCAAGGTTTTAGGGTTTAGGGTTTAGGGTTTGGGGTTTAGGGTTTAGGGTTTGGGTTTAGGGTTTGGGCTTTAGGGTTTAGGGTTTAGTGTTTAGGGTTTAGGGTTTAGGGTTTGTGATTCAAGGTTTTACGGTATAGGGTTTAGGGTTTAGGGTTTAGGGTTTGGGTTTAGGGTTTGGGTTTAGGGTTTAGGGTTTTCGGTTTAGGGTTTAGGGTTTGGGATTTAGGGTTTGGGGTTTAGGGTTTTGGGTTTTGTGATTCAAGGTTTTATGGTATAGGGTTTAGGGTTTGGGTTTAGGGTTTGCGTTTAGGGTTTAGGGTTTGGGTTTAGGGTTTAGGGTTTAGGGTTTAGGGTTTGGGATTTTGGGTTTGGGGTTTAGGGTTTGGGTATAGGGTTTAGGGTTTATTGATTCAAGGTTTTATGGTATAGGGTTTAGGGTTTGGGGTTTGGGGTTTAGGGTTTAGGGTTTGGGCTTTAGCGTTTAGGGTTTAGGGTTCAGGGTTTAGGGTTTAGGGTTTTGTGTTTAGGGTTTAGGGTTTAGGGTTTAGGGTTTACGGTTTGGGGTTTAGGGTTTGGGGTTTAGGGTTTAGGGTTTAGGGTTTTGTGATTCAAGGTTTTATGGTATAGGCTTTAGGGTTTAGGGTTTGGGTTTAGGGTTTAGGGTTTTGTGATTCAAGGTTTTATGGTATAGGGTTTAGGGTTTAGGGTTTGGGTTTAGGGTTTAGGTTTAGGGTTTAGGGTTTGGGTTTAGGGTTTAGGGTTTGGGCTTTTTGGATTTTAAGGTTTAGGGTTTCAATGTTAGGGTTATAGGTTTTCCATGTTTGGGTTATAGGGTTTAACCCTAGAAGGTTTAGGGTTTAGGGTTTAGGGTTTTGTGATTCAAGGTTTTATGGTATAGGGTTTAGGGTTTAGGGTTTGGGTTTAGGGTTTAGTGTTTAGGTTTTGGGGTTTAGGGTTTAGGGTTTAGGGTTTGGGTTTAGGGTTTGGGTTTAGGGTTTAGTGTTTAGGTTTTGGGGTTTAGGGTTTATGGGTTTAGGGTTTGGGTTTAGGGTTTAGTGTTTAGGTTTTGGGGTTTAGGGTTTAGGGTATAGGGTTTAGGGTTTGGGCTTTTTGGGTTTTAAGGTTTAGGGTTTCAATGTTAGGGTTATAGCTTTTCCATGTTTGGGTTTTAGGGTTTAACCCTAGAGGATTGGGTTTAGGGTTTAGGGTTTGGGTTTAGGGTTTAGGGTTTAGGGTTTAGGCTTTAGCGTTTAGGGTTTAGGGTTCAGGGTTTAGGGTTTAGGGTTTTGGGTTTAGGGTTTAGGGTTTGTGATTCAAGGTTTTACGGTATAGGGTTTAGGGTTTAGGGTTTTGGTTTAGGGTTTAGGGTTTGGGATTTAGGGTTTAGTGTTTAGGGTTTGGGGTTTTGGGTTTGGGGTTTAGGGTTTGGGTGTAGGGTTTCGGGTTTGGGGTTTAGGGTTTAGGGTTTTAGGGTTTAGGGTTTAGGGTTTAGGGTTTGGGTTTAGGGTTTGGGTTTAGGGTTTGGGTTTAGGGTTTAGGGTTTGGGCTTTAGGGTTTAGGGTTTGGGCTTTCTGGGTTTTAAGGTTTAGGGTTTTAATGTTAGGGTTATAGGTTTTCCATGTTTGGGTTTTAGGGTTTAACCCTAGAGGGTTTAGGGTTAAGGGTTTTAGGGTTTAGGGTTTAGGGTTTGGGGTTTTCAATTTTGTGCTTCAAGATTTTAGGGTTTAGGGTTTAGGGTTTAGGGTTTAGGGCTTGGGCTTTAGGGTTTAGGGTTTAGGGTTTAGGGTTTTGTGATTCAAGGTTTTATGGTATAGGGTTTAGGGTTTAGGGTTTGGGTTTAGGGTTTAGGTTTAGGGTTTAGGGTTTGGGTTTAGGGTTTAGGGTTTGGGCTTTTTGGGTTTTAAGGTTTAGGGTTTCAATGTTAGGGTTATAGGTTTTCCATGTTTGGGTTATAGGGTTTAACCACTAGAAGGTTTAGGAGTTTAGGGTTTAGGGTTTTGTGATTCGAGGTTTTATGGTATAGGGTTTAGGGTTTAGGGTTTGGGTTTAGGGTTTAGTGTTTAGGTTTTGGGGTTTAGGGTTTAGGGTTTAGGGTTTGGGTTTAGGGTTTGGGTTTAGGGTTTAGTGTTTAGGTTTTGGGGTTTAGGGTTTATGGGTTTAGGGTTTGGGTTTAGGGTTTAGTGTTTAGGTTTTGGGGTTTAGGGTTTAGGGTATAGGGTTTAGGGTTTGGGCTTTTTTGGGTTTTAAGGTTTAGGGTTTCAATGTTAGGGTTATAGCTTTTCCATGTTTGGGTTTTAGGGTTTAACCCTAGAGGATTGGGTTTAGGGTTTAGGGTTTGGGTTTAGGGTTTAGGGTTTAGGGTTTGGGCTTTAGCGTTTAGGGTTTAGGGTTCGGGGGTTTAGGGTTTAGGGTTTTGGGTTTAGGGTTTAGGGTTTAGGGTTTAGGGTTTGTGATTCGAGGTTTTTACGGTATAGGGTTTAGGGTTTTGGTTTAGGGTTTAGGGTTTGGGATTTAGGGTTTAGTGTTTAGGGTTTGGGGTTTTGGGTTTGGGGGTTTAGGGTTTGGGTATAGGGTTTCGGGTTTGGGGTTTAGGGTTTTTAGGGTTTAGGGTTTAGGGTTTAGGGTTTGGGTTTAGGGTTTGGGTTTAGGGTTTGGGTTTAGGGTTTAGGGTTTGGGCTTTAGGGTTTAGGGTTTGGGCTTTACGGGTTTTTAAGGTTTAGGGTTTTAATGTTAGGGTTATAGGTTTTCCATGTTTGGGTTTTAGGGTTTAACCACTAGAAGGGTTTTAGGGTTAAGGGTTTTAGGGTTTAGGGTTTAGGGTTTGGGGTTTTCAATTTTGTGCTTCAAGATTTTAGGGTTTAGGGTTTAGGGTTTAGGGTTTAGGGCTTGGGCTTTAGGGTTTAGGGTTTAGTGATTCAAGGTTTTATGGTATAGGGTTTAGGGTTTAGGGTTTGGGTTTAGGGTTTGGGTTTAGGGTTTAGGGTTTAGGGTTTAGGGTTTTCGGTTTAGGGTTTAGGGTTTGGGATTTAGGGTTTGGGGTTTAGGGTTTATGGTTTTCTGATTCAAGGTTTTATGGTATAGGGTTTAGGGTTTGCGTTTAGGGTTTAGGGTTTGGGTTTAGGGTTTAGGGTTTAGGGTTTGGGATTTTGGGTTTGGGGTTTAGGGTTTGGGTATAGGGTTTAGGGTTTAGGGTTTATTGATTCAAGGTTTTATGGTATAGGGTTTAGGGTTTGGGGTTTAGGGTTTAGGGTTAAGGGTTTGGGCTTTTTGGGTTTAAAGGTTTAGGGTTTCAATGTTAGGGTTATAGGTTTTCCATGTTTAGGTTATAGGGTTTAACCATAGAGGGTTTAGGGTTAACGGTTTTAGGGTTTAGGGTTTAGGGTTTTGTGATTTAAGGTTTTATGGTATAGGGTTTAGGGTTTAGGGTTTGGGTTTAGGGTTTGGGGTTTAGGGTTTAGGGTTTTAGGGTTTAGGGTTTAGGGTTTAGGGTTTGGGTTAGGGTTTGGGTTTAGGGTTTGGGTTTAGGGTTTAGGGTTTGGGCTTTAGGGTTTAGGGTTTGGGCTTTACGGGTTTTTAAGGTTTAGGGTTTTAATGTTAGGGTTATAGGTTTTCCATGTTTGGGTTTTAGGGTTTAACCACTGAGGGTTTTAGGGTTAAGGGTTTTAGGGTTTAGGGTTTAGGGTTTGGGGTTTTCAATTTTGTGCTTCAAGATTTTTAGGGTTTAGGGTTTAGGGTTTAGGGTTTAGGGCTTGGGCTTTAGGGTTTAGGGTTTAGGGTTTAGGGTTTTGTGATTCAAGGTTTTATGGTATAGGGTTTAGGGTTTAGGGTTTGGGTTTAGGGTTTAGGTTTAGGGTTTAGGGTTTGGGTTTAGGGTTTAGGGTTTAGGCTTTTTGGGTTTTAAGGTTTAGGGTTTCAATGTTAGGGTTATAGGTTTTCCATGTTTGGGTTATAGGGTTTAACCACTAGAAGGTTTTAGGGTTTAGGGTTTAGGGTTTTGTGATTCGAGTTTTATGGTATAGGGTTTAGGGTTTAGGGTTTGGGTTTAGGGTTTAGTGTTTAGGTTTTGGGGTTTAGGGTTTAGGGTTTAGGGTTTGGGTTTAGGGTTTGGGTTTAGGGTTTAGTGTTTAGGTTTTGGGGTTTAGGGTTTATGGGTTTAGGGTTTGGGTTTAGGGTTTAGTGTTTAGGTTTTGGGGTTTAGGGTTTAGGGTATAGGGTTTAGGGTTTGGGCTTTTTGGGTTTTAAGGTTTAGGGTTTCAATGTTAGGGTTATAGCTTTTCCATGTTTGGGTTTTAGGGTTTAACCCTAGAGGATTGGGTTTAGGGTTTAGGGTTTGGGTTTAGGGTTTAGGGTTTAGGGTTTGGGCTTTAGCGTTTAGGGTTTAGGGTTCAGGGTTTAGGGTTTAGGGTTTTGGGTTTAGGGTTTAGGGTTTAGGGTTTAGGGTTTGTGATTCAAGGTTTTACGGTATAGGGTTTAGGGTTTTGGTTTAGGGTTTAGGGTTTGGGATTTAGGGTTTAGTGTTTAGGGTTTGGGGTTTTGGGTTTGGGGTTTAGGGTTTGGGTATAGGGTTTCGGGTTTGGGGTTTAGGGTTTTAGGGTTTAGGGTTTAGGGTTTAGGGTTTGGGTTTAGGGTTTGGGTTTAGGGTTTGGGTTTAGGGTTTAGGGTTTGGGCTTTAGGGTTTAGGGTTTGGGCTTTCTGGGTTTTAAGGTTTAGGGTTTTAATGTTAGGGTTATAGGTTTTCCATGTTTGGGTTTTAGGGTTTAACCCTAGAGGGTTTTAGGGTTAAGGGTTTTAGGGTTTAGGGTTTAGGGTTTGGGGTTTTCAATTTTTGTGCTTCAAGATTTTAGGGTTTAGGGTTTAGGGTTTAGGGTTTAGGGCTTGGGCTTTAGGGTTTAGGGTTTAGTGATTCAAGGTTTTATGGTATAGGGTTTAGGGTTTAGGGTTTGGGTTTAGGGTTTGGGTTTAGGGTTTAGGGTTTAGGGTTTAGGGTTTTCGGTTTAGGGTTTAGGGTTTGGGATTTAGGGTTTGGGGTTTAGGGTTTATGGTTTTTCGATTCAAGGTTTTTATGGTATAGGGTTTAGGGTTTTGCGTTTAGGGTTTAGGGTTTGGGTTTAGGGTTTAGGGTTTAGGGTTTGGGATTTTGGGTTTGGGGGTTTAGGGTTTGGGTATAGGGTTTAGGGTTTAGGGTTTATTGATTCGAGGTTTTTATGGTATAGGGTTTAGGGTTTGGGGGTTTAGGGTTTAGGGTTAAGGGTTTGGGCTTTTTGGGTTTAAAGGTTTAGGGTTTCAATGTTAGGGTTATAGGTTTTCCATGTTTAGGTTATAGGGTTTAACCATAGAGGGTTTAGGGTTAACGGTTTTAGGGTTTAGGGTTTAGGGTTTTGTGATTTAAGGTTTTATGGTATAGGGTTTAGGGTTTAGGGTTTGGGTTTAGGGTTTGGGGTTTAGGGTTTAGGGTTTTAGGGTTTAGGGTTTAGGGTTTAGGGTTTGGGTTAGGGTTTGGGTTTAGGGTTTGGGTTTAGGGTTTAGGGTTTGGGCTTTAGGGTTTAGGGTTTGGGCTTTCTGGGTTTTAAGGTTTAGGGTTTTAATGTTAGGGTTATAGGTTTTCCATGTTTGGGTTTTAGGGTTTAACCCTAGAGGGTTTAGGGTTAAGGGTTTTAGGGTTTAGGGTTTAGGGTTTGGGGTTTTCAATTTTGTGCTTCAAGATTTTAGGGTTTAGGGTTTAGGGTTTAGGGTTTAGGGCTTGGGCTTTAGGGTTTAGGGTTTAGGGTTTAGGGTTTTGTGATTCAAGGTTTTATGGTATAGGGTTTAGGGTTTAGGGTTTGGGTTTAGGGTTTAGGTTTAGGGTTTAGGGTTTGGGTTTAGGGTTTAGGGTTTAGGCTTTTTGGGTTTTAAGGTTTAGGGTTTCAATGTTAGGGTTATAGGTTTTCCATGTTTGGGTTATAGGGTTTAACCCTAGAAGGTTTAGGGTTTAGGGTTTAGGGTTTTGTGATTCAAGGTTTTATGGTATAGGGTTTAGGGTTTAGGGTTTGGGTTTAGGGTTTAGTGTTTAGGTTTTGGGGTTTAGGGTTTAGGGTTTGGGTTTAGGGTTTGGGTTTAGGGTTTAGTGTTTAGGTTTTGGGGTTTAGGGTTTATGGGTTTAGGGTTTGGGTTTAGGGTTTAGTGTTTAGGTTTTGGGGTTTAGGGTTTAGGGTATAGGGTTTAGGGTTTGGGCTTTTTGGGTTTTAAGGTTTAGGGTTTCAATGTTAGGGTTATAGCTTTTCCATGTTTGGGTTTTAGGGTTTAACCTACGAAAGGTTGGGTTTAGGGTTTAGGGTTTGGGTTTAGGGTTTAGGGTTTAGGGTTTGGGCTTTAGCGTTTAGGGTTTAGGGTTCAGGGTTTAGGGTTTAGGGTTTTGGGTTTAGGGTTTAGGGTTTAGGGTTTAGGGTTTGTGATTCAAGGTTTTACGGTATAGGGTTTAGGGTTTTGGTTTAGGGTTTAGGGTTTGGGATTTAGGGTTTAGTGTTTAGGGTTTGGGGTTTTGGGTTTGGGGTTTAGGGTTTGGGTATAGGGTTTCGGGTTTGGGGTTTAGGGTTTTAGGGTTTAGGGTTTAGGGTTTAGGGTTTGGGTTTAGGGTTTGGGTTTAGGGTTTGGGTTTAGGGTTTAGGGTTTGGGCTTTAGGGTTTAGGGTTTGGGCTTTCTGGGTTTTAAGGTTTAGGGTTTTAATGTTAGGGTTATAGGTTTTCCATGTTTGGGTTTTAGGGTTTAACCCTAGAGGGTTTAGGGTTAAGGGTTTTAGGGTTTAGGGTTTAGGGTTTGGGGTTTTCAATTTTGTGCTTCAAGATTTTAGGGTTTAGGGTTTAGGGTTTAGGGTTTAGGGCTTGGGCTTTAGGGTTTAGGGTTTAGTGATTCAAGGTTTTATGGTATAGGGTTTAGGGTTTAGGGTTTGGGTTTAGGGTTTGGGTTTAGGGTTTAGGGTTTAGGGTTTAGGGTTTTCGGTTTAGGGTTTAGGGTTTGGGATTTAGGGTTTGGGGTTTAGGGTTTATGGTTTTTACGATTCAAGGTTTTTATGGTATAGGGTTTAGGGTTTGCGTTTAGGGTTTAGGGTTTGGGTTTAGGGTTTAGGGTTTAGGGTTTGGGATTTTGGGTTTGGGGTTTAGGGTTTGGGTATAGGGTTTAGGGTTTAGGGTTTATTGATTCAAGGTTTTATGGTATAGGGTTTAGGGTTTGGGGTTTAGGGTTTAGGGTTAAGGGTTTGGGCTTTTTGGGTTTAAAGGTTTAGGGTTTCAATGTTAGGGTTATAGGTTTTCCATGTTTAGGTTATAGGGTTTAACCATAGAGGGTTTAGGGTTAACGGTTTTAGGGTTTAGGGTTTAGGGTTTTGTGATTTAAGGTTTTATGGTATAGGGTTTAGGGTTTAGGGTTTGGGTTTAGGGTTTGGGTTTAGGGTTTAGTGTTTAGGTTTTGGGGTTTAGGGTTTAGGGTATAGGGTTTAGGGTTTGGGCTTTTTGGGTTTTAAGGTTTAGGGTTTCAATGTTAGGGTTTTAGCTTTTCCATGTTTGGGTTTTAGGGTTTAACCCTAGAGGATTGGGTTTAGGCTTTAGGTTTAGGGTTTAGGGTTTGGGTTTAGGGTTTAGGGTTTAGGGTTTGGGTTTAGGGTTCAGGGTTTGGGCTTTTTGGGTTTTAAGGTTTAGGGTTTCAATGTTAGGGTTATAGGTTTTCCATGTTTGGGTTTTTAGGGTTTAGGGTTTTTACGATTCAAGGTTTTTATGGTATAGGGTTTAGGGTTTAGGGTTTGGGTTTAGGGTTTAGGGTTTGGGCTTTCTGGGTTTTAAGGTTTAGGGTTTTAATGTTAGGGTTATAGGTTTTCCATGTTTGGGTTTTAGGGTTTAACCCTAGAGGGTTTAGGGTTAAGGGTTTTAGGGTTTAGGGTTTAGGGTTTGGGGTTTTCAATTTTGTGCTTCAAGATTTTAGGGTTTAGGGTTTAGGGTTTAGGGTTTAGGGTTGGGGCTTTAGGGTTTAGGGTTTAGTGATTCAAGGTTTTATGGTATAGGGTTTAGGGTTTAGGGTTTGGGTTTAGGGTTTGGGTTTAGGGTTTTGGGTTTGGGGTTTAGGGTTTAGGGTTTGGGGTTTAGGGTTTTAGGGTTTAGGGTTTAGGGTTTAGGGTTTGGGTTTAGGGTTTGGGTTTAGGGTTTGGGTTTAGGGTTTAGGGTTTGGGCTTTAGGGTTTAGGGTTTAGGGTTCCGGGGTTAGGGTTTAGGGTTTAGGGTTTGGGGTTTAGGGTTTAGGGTTTCGTGATTCAAGGTTTAGGGTTTAGGGTTTGGGGTTTTCGTTTACGGTTTATTTTTTTAGGTTTTAGGGTTTAGGGTCTGAGATTTCAAGTTTTATTGTTTAAGGTTTAGGGTTTAGGGTTTAGGGTTTAGGGTTTAGGGTTTAGGGTTAACGGTTTAGGGTTTTGGATTTTTTATTTTATAGTTTAGGGTTTAGGGTTTCTGGTTTTGTGTTTAGGCTTTAGGGTTTAGGATTTGGGGTTTAAGGGTTCAGGGTTTGGGGTTTAGGATTTAGGGTTTTGGGTTTTAGATTTTTTGATTCAGGGTTTATTTTTAGGTTTTGTGGCTTTAAAGTTTAGGGTTTAGGGTTTTAGGTTTTGGGGTTTAGGGTTTAGGGTTTGGGGTTTAGGGTTTAGGGTTTAGTGATTCAAGGTTTTATGGTATAGGGTTTAGGGTTTAGGGTTTGGGCTTTAGGGTTTAGGGTTTAGGGTTTAGGGTTTAGGGGGGTTTGGGGTTTAGGGTTTAGGGTTTGGGGTTTAGGGTTTAGGGTTTAGGGTTTAGGGTTTTGTGATTCAAGGTTTTATGGTATAGGGTTTAGGGTTTGGGTTTAGGGTTTAGGGTTTAGGGTTTTCTGATTCAAGGTTTAGGGTTTAGGGTTTAGGGTTTAGGGTTTGGGTTTTTTGGGTTTTAAGGTTTAGGGTTTCAATGTTAGGGTTATAGCTTTTCCATGTTTGGGTTTTAGGGTTTAACCCTAGAGGATTGGGTTTAGGGTTTAGGGTTTGGGTTTAGGGTTTAGGGTTTAGGGTTTGGGCTTTAGCGTTTAGGGTTTAGGGTTTAGGGTTTTGGGTTTAGGGTTTAGGGTTTAGGGTTTAGTGTTTGTGATTCAAGGTTTTACGGTATAGGGTTTAGGGTTTTGGTTTAGGATTTAGGGTTTGGGATTTAGGGTTTAGTGTTTAGGGTTTGGGGTTTAGGGTTTGGGGTTTAGGGTTTGGGTATAGGGTTTAGGGTTTGGGGTTTAGGGTTTTAGAGTTTAGGGTTTTGGGTTTAGGGTTTGGGTTTAGGGTTTGGGTTTAGGGTTTGGGTTTAGGGTTTAGGGTTTGGGCTTTAGGGTTTAGGGTTTGGGCTTTCTGGGTTTTAAGGTTTAGGGTTTTAATGTTAGGGTTATAGGTTTTCCATGTTTGGGTTTTAGGGTTTAACCCAAGAGGGTTTAGGGTTAAGGGTTTTAGGGTTTAGGGTTTAGGGTTTGGGGTTTTCAATTTTTTGCTTCAAGATTTTAGGGTTTAGGGTTTAGGGTTTAGGGTTTAGGGTTTGGGCTTTAAGGTTTAGGGTTTAGTGATTCAAGGTTTTATGGTATAGGGTTTAGGGTTTAGGGTTTGGGTTTAGGGTTTACGGTTTGGGCTTTAGCGTTTAGGGTTTAGGGTTCAGGGTTTATGGTTTAGGGTTTTGGGTTTAGGGTTTAGGGTTTAGGGTTTGTGATTCAAGGTTTTACGGTATAGGGTTTAGGGTTTAGGGTTTTGGTTTAGGGTTTAGGGTTTGGGATTTAGGGTTTAGTGTTTAGGGTTTGCGGTTTTGGGTTTAGGGTTTAGGGTTTGGGGTTTAGGGTTTTAGGGTTTAGGGTTTAGGGTTTAGGGTTTGGGTTTAGGGTTTGGGTTTAGGGTTTGGGTTTAGGGTTTAGGGTTTGGGCTTTAGGGTTTAGGGTTTGGGCTTTCTGGGTTTTAAGGTTTAGGGTCTTAATGTTAGGGTTATAGGTTTTCCATGTTTGGGTTTTAGGGTTTAGGGTTTAGGGTTTGGGGTTTTAGGGTTTAGAGTTTAGGGTTTGGGGTTTTCAATTTTGTGCTTCAAGATTTTAGGGTTTAGGGTTTAGGGTTTAGGGTTTGGGCTTTAGGGTTTAGGGTGTAGTGATTCAAGGTTTTATGGTATAGGGTTTAGGGTTTAGGGTTTGGGTTTAGGGTTTGGGTTTAGGGTTTAGGGTTTGGGCTTTTTGGGTTTTAAGGTTTAGGGTTTCAATGTTAGGGTTATAGGTTTTCCATGTTTGGGTTTTAGGGTTTAGGGTTTTCTGATTCAAGGTTTTATGGTATAGGGTTTAGGGTTTGGGTTTAGGGTTTAGGTTTAGGGTTTAGGGTTTGGGTTTAGGGGTTCGGGGGTTTGGGCTTTTTGGGTTTTTAAGGTTTAGGGTTTCAATGTTAGGGTTATAGGTTTTCCATGTTTGGGTTTTCGGGGGTTTAGGGTTTTTCGATTCAAGGTTTTATGGTATAGGGTTTAGGGTTTAGGGTTTGGGTTTAGGGTTTAGGGTTTGGGCTTTCTGGGTTTTAAGGTTTAGGGTTTTAATGTCAGGGTTATAGGTTTTCCATGTTTGGGTTTTAGGGTTTAACCCTAGAGGGTTTAGGGTTAAGGGTTTTAGGGTTTAGGGTTTAGGGTTTGGGGTTTTCAATTTTGTGTTTCAAGATTTTAGGGTTTAGGGTTTAGGGTTTAGGGTTTAGGGTTTGGGCTTTAGGGTTTAGGGTTTAGTGATTCAAGGTTTTATGGTATAGGGTTTAGGGTTTAGGGTTTGGGTTTAGGGTTTGGGTTTAGGGTTTTGGGTTTGGGGTTTAGGGTTTAGGGTTTATGGGGGTTTAGGGTTTGGGGTTTAGGGTTTAGGGTTTAGGGTTTGGGGTTTAGGGTTTTAGGGTTTAGGGTTTAGGGTTTAGGGTTTGGGTTTAGGGTTTGGGTTTAGGGTTTGGGTTTAGGGTTTTAGGGTTTGGGCTTTAGGGTTTAGGGTTTAGGGTTCAGGGGTTAGGGTTTAGGGTTTAGGGTTTGGGGTTTAGGGTTTAGGGTTTCGTGATTAAAGGTTTAGGGTTTAGGGTTTGGGGTTTTCGTTTACGATTTTTTTTAGGTTTTAGGGTTTAGGGTCTGAGATTTCAAGTTTTATTGTTTAAGGTTTAGGGTTTTGTGTTTAGGATTTAGGGTTAACGGTTTAGGGTTTTGGATTTTTTATTTTATAGTTTAGGGTTAAAGGGTTTCTGGTTTTGTGTTTAGGCTTTAGGGTTTAGGATTTGGGGTTTAAGGGTTCAGGGTTTGGGGTTTAGGATTTAGGGTTTTGGGTTTTAGATTTTTTGATTCAGGGTTTATTTTTAGGTTTTGTGGCTTTAAAGTTTAGGGTTTAGGGTTTTAGGTTTTGGGTTTTAGGGTTTAGGGTTTGGGGTTTTCAATTTTGTGCTTCAAGGTTTTAGGGTTTAGGGTTTAGGGTTTGGGGTTTAGGGTTTAGGGTTTAGTGATTCAAGGTTTTATGGTATAGGGTTTAGGGTTTAGGGTTTGGGCTTTAGGGTTTAGGGTTTAGGGTTTAGGGTTTAGGGGGTTTGGGGTTTAGGGTTTAGGGTTTGGGGGTTTAGGGTTTGGGGTTTAGGGTTTAGGGTTTAGGGTTTAGGGTTTTGTGATTCATGGTTTTATGGTATAGGGTTTAGGGTTTGGGTTTAGGGTTTAGGGTTTTGGGTTTAGGGTTTAGGGTTTAGGGTTTTGTGATTCAAGGTTTTATGGTATAGGGTTTAGGGTTTGGGTTTAGGGTTTAGGTTTAGGGTTTAGGGTTTGGGTTTAGGGTTTAGGGTTTAGGGTTTGGGTTTAGGGTTCAGGGTTTGGGCTTTTTGGGTTTTAAGGTTTAGGGTTTCAATGTTAGGGTTATAGGTTTTCCATGTTTGGGTTTTAGGGTTTAGGGTTTTCTGATTCAAGGTTTTATGGTATAGGGTTTAGGGTTTAGAGTTTGGGTTTTAGGGTTTAGGGTTTGGGTTTAGGGTTTAGAGTTTAGGCTTTTTGGGTTTTAAGCTTTGGGGTTTAGGATTTCAGGGGTTTTGGGTTTTGGGGTTTCACTATTAGGATTATAGGTTTTCCATGTTAGGGTTTTACGGTTTAACCCTAAAGGGTTTAGGGTTGAGGGTATAGGGTTTAGGGTTTAGAGTTTGGGTTTAGGGTTTAGGGTTTAGGGTTTAGAGTTTAGGCTTTTTGGGTTTTAAGCTTTGGGGTTTAGGATTTCAGGGGTTTTGGGTTTTGGGGTTTCACTATTAGGGTTATAGGTTTTCCATGTTAGGGTTTTAGGGTTTAACCCTAATGGGTTTAGGGTTGAGGGTATAGGGTTTAGGGTTTAGGGTTTGGGTTTAGGGTTTAGGGTTTAGGGTTTAGAGTTTAGGCTTTTTGGGTTTTAAGCTTTGGGGTTTAGGATTTCAGGGGATTTGGGTTTTGGGGTTTCACTATTAGGGTTATAGGTTTTCCATGTTAGGGTTTTAGGGTTTAACCCTAAAGGGTTTAGGGTTGAGGGTTTAGGGTTTGGGTTTTGGGTTTGGGTTTAGGGTTTGGGTTTAGGGTTTAGGGTTTGGGCTTTAGCGTTTAGGGTTCAGGGTTTAGGGTTTAGGGTTTGGGATTTAGGGTTTAGGGTTTAGGGTTTGTGATTCAAGGTTTTACGGTATAGGGTTTTGGGTTTAGGGTTTAAGGTTTGGGTTTAGGGTTTGGGTTTAGGGTTTGGGCTTTAGGTTTTAGGGTTTAGTGTTTAGGGTTTGGGGTTTAGGGTTTAGGGTTTGTGATTCAAGGTTTTACGGTATAGGGTTTAGGGTTTAGGGTTTAGGGTTTGGGTTTAGGGTTTGGGTTTAGGGTTTGGGCTTTAGGGTTTTGGTTTTAGGGTTTTCGGTTTAGGGTTTAGGGTTTGGGATTTAGGGTTTGGGGTTTAGGGTTTAGGGTTTTGTGATTCAAGGTTTTATGGTATAGGGTTTAGGGTTTGGGTTTAGGGTTTGCGTTTAGGGTTTAGGGTTTGGGTTTAGGGTTTAGGGTTTAGGGTTTGGGAATTTGGGTTTGGAGTTTAGGGTTTGGGTATAGGGTTTAGGGTTTAGGGTTTATTGATTCAAGGTTTTATGGTATAGGGTTTAGGGTTTAGGGTTTGGGCTTTTTGGGTTTTAAGGTTTAGGGTTTCAATGTTAGGGTTATAGGTTTTCCATGTTTGGGTTATAGGGTTTAACCCTAGAGGGTTTAGGGTTAAGGGTTTTAGGGTTTAGGGTTTAGGGTTTTGTGATTCAAGGTTTTATGGTATAGGGTTTAGGGTTTAGGGTTTGGGTTTTGGGTGTGGGTTTAGGGTTTAGTGTTTAGGTTTTGGGGATTAGGGTTTAGGGTATAAGGTTTAGGGTTTGGGTTTTTTGGGTTTTAAGGTTTAGGGTTTCAATGTTAGGGTTATAGCTTTTCCATGTTTGGGTTTTAGGGTTTAACCCTAGAGGATTGGGTTTAGGGTTTAGGGTTTTGGTTTAGGGTTTAGGGTTTAGGGTTTGGGCTTTAGCGTTTAGGGTTTCGGGTTAAGGGTTTAGGGTTTAGGGTTTTGGGTTTTGGGTTTAGGGTTTGTGATTCAAGGTTTTACGGTATAGGGTTTAGGGTTTAGGGTTTTGGTTTAGGGTTTAGGGTTTGGGATTTAGGGTTTAGTGTTTAGGGTTTGGGGTTTTGGGTTTGGGGTTTAGGGTTTAGGGTTTAGGGTTTAGGGTTTATTGATTCAAGGTTTTATGGTATAGGGTTTAGGATTTAGGGTTTGGGGTTTAGGGTTTAGGGTTTGGGCTTTTTGGTTTTTAAGGTTTAGGGTTTCAATGTTAGGGTTTTCCATGTTTGGGTTCTAGGGTTTAACCCTAGAGGGTTTAGGGTTAAGGGTTTTAGGGTTTAGGGTTTAGGGTTTTGTGATTCGAGGTTTTATGGTATTGGGTTTAGGGTTTAGGGTTTGAGTTTACGGTTTGGGTTTAGGGTTTAGTGTTTAGGGTTTAGGGTTTGGGGTTTGTGAATCAAGGATTTACGGTATAGGGTTTAGGGTTTTGGTTTAGGGTTTGGGTTTAGGGTTTGGGCTTTAGGGTTTAGGGTTTAGGGTTTTGGGTTTAGGGTTTAGGGTTTGGGGTTTAAGGTTTGGGGTTTAGGGTTTAGGGTTTTGTGATTCAAGGTTTTATGGTATAGGGTTTAGGGTTTGGGTATAGGGTTTGGGTTTAGGGTTTAGGGTTTAGGGTTTTATGATTCAAGGTTTTATGGTATAGGGTTTAGGGTTTAGGGTTTTGGTTTAGGGTTTAGAGTTTAGGCTTTTTGGGTTTTAAGCTTTGGGGTTTAGCATTTCAGGGGTTTTGGGTTTTGGGGTTTCACTATTAGGGTTATAGGTTTTCCATGTTAGGGTTTTAGGGTTTAACCCTAAAGGGTTTAGGGTTTGGGTTTTGGGTTTGGGTTTAGGGTTTGGGTTTAGGGTTTAGGGTTTGGGCTTTAGCGTTTAGGGTTCAGGGTTTAGGGTTTAGGGTTTTGGGTTTAGGGTTTAGGGTTTGGGTTTAGGGTTTGGGTTTAGGGTTTGGGCTTTAGGGTTTAGGGTTTAGGGTTTTCGGTTTAGGGTTTAGGGTTTGGGATTTAGGGTTTGGTGTTTAGGGTTTAGGGTTTTGTGATTCAATGTTTTATGGTATAGGGTTTAGGGTTTGGGTTTAGGGTTTGCGTTTAGGGTTTAGGGTTTTAGTTTAGGGTTTAGGGTTTGGGATTTTGGGTTTGGGGTTTAGGGTTTAGGTATAGGGTTTAGGGTTTAGGCTTTATTGATTCAAGGTTTTATGATATAGGGTTTAGGGTTTGGGGTTTAGGGTTTAGGGTTTGGGCTTTTTGGGTTTTAAGGTTTAGGGTTTCAATGTTAGGGTTATAGGTTTTCCATGTTTGGGTTTTAGGGTTTAACCCTAGAGGGTTTAGGGTTAAGGGTTTTAGGGTTTAGGGTTTAGGGTTTTGTGATTCAAGGTTTTATGGTATAGGGTTTAGGGTTTAGGGTTTGGGTTTAGGGTTTGGGTTTAGGGTTTAGTGTTTAGGTTTTGGGGTTTAGGGTTTAGGGTTTGGGCTTTTTGGGTTTTAAGGTTTAGGGTTTCAATGTTAGGGTTATAGGTTTTCCATGTTTGGGTTTTAGGGTTTAACCCCAGAGGATTGGGTTAAGGGTTTAGGGTTTGGGTTTAGGGTTTAGGGTTTAGGGTTTGGGCTTTAGCGTTTAGGGTTTAGGGTTCAGGGTTTAGGATTTAGGGTTTTGGGTTTAGGGTTTGTGATTCAAGGTTTTACGGTATAGGGTTTAGGGTTTAGGGTTTTGGTTTAGGGTTTAGGGTTTGGGATTTAGGGTTTAGTGTTTAGGGTTTGGGGTTTTGGGTTTGGGGTTTAGGGTTTGGGTATAGGGTTTAGGCTTTAGGGTTTATTGATTCAAGGTTTTTTGGTATAGGGTTCAGGGTTTAGGGTTTGGGGTTTAGGGTTTAGGGTTTGGGCTTTTTGGGATTTAAGGTTTAGGGTTTCAATGTTAGAGTTATAGGTTTTCCATGTTTGGGTTTTAGGGTTTAACCACTGAAAGGGTTTTCAGGGTTAAGGGTTTTAGGGTTTAGGGTTTAGGGTTTTGTGATTCAAGGTTTTATGGTATAGGGTTTTGGGTTTAGGGTTTGGGTTTAGGGTTTGGGTTTAGGGTTTAGTGTTTAGGGTTTTGGGTTTGTGATTCAAGGTTTTACGGTATAGGGTTTAGGGTTTTGGTTTAGGGTTTGGGTTTAGGGTTTAGGGTTTAGGGTTTAGGGTTTTGGGTTTAGGGATTAGGGTTTGGGGTTTAGGGTTTATGGTTTTGTGATTCAAGGTTTTATGGTATAGGGTTTAGGGTTTGGGTTTGTGATTCAAGTTTAGGGTTTAGGGTTTAGTGTTTTATGATTCAAGGTTTTATGGTATAGGGTTTAGGGTTTAGGGTTTGGGTTAAGGGTTTAGGGTTTAGAGTTTAGGCTTTTTGGGTTTTAAGCTTTGGGGTTTAGGATTTCAGGGGTTTTGGGTTTTGGGGTTTCACTATTAGGGTTATAAGTTTTCCATGTTAGGGTTTTAGGGTTTAACCCTAAAGTGTTTAGGGTTGAGGTATAGGGTTTAGGGTTTAGGGTTTTCAATTTAGGGTTTTAGGGTTTGTCCATTTGGGGTTTAGGTTCTGGGCTTTTAGGGTTTTAAGGTTTAGGGTTTAGGATTTCAGGGGCTTAGGGTTTTAGGATTTGTCCATTTAGGGTTTAGGGTTTGGGCTTTTTGGTTTTTAAGGTTTAGGGTTTCAATGTTAGGGTTATAGGTTTTCCACGTTTGGGTTTTAGGGTTTACGGTTTTTTGGTTTTTGGGTTTCAATGTTAGGGTTATAGGTTTTTACTGTTTTAGGGTTTTAGGGTTTAACCACTAGAGGGTTTTAGTGTTAAGGGTATAGGGTCTAGGTTTAGGGTTTTGTGATTCAAGGTTTTATGGTATAGGGTTTAGGGTTTAGGGTTTGGGCTTTTTGAGTTTTAAGGTTTAGGGTTTCAATGTTAGGGTTGTAGGTTTTCCATGTTTGGGTTTTAGGGTTTAACCACTGAAAGGGTTTTAGGGGTTAAAGGTTTTAGGGTTTAGGGTTTTGTGATCGAGGTTTTTATGGTATAGGGTTTAGGTTTTGGGGGTTTAGGGTTTAGGGTATGGGGTTTAGGGTTTGGGCTTTTTTGGGTTTTTAAGGTTTAGGGTTGCAATGTTAGGGTTATAGGTTTTTCCATGTTTGGGTTTTAGGGTTTAACCACTAGAAAGATTGGGTTTAGGGTTTAGGGTTTGGGTTTAGGGTTTAGGGTTTAGGGTTTGGGCTTTAGCGTTTAGGGTTTAGGGTTCAGGGTTTAGGGTTTAGGGTTTAGGGTTTTGGGTTCAGGGTTTAGGGTTTAGGGTTTGTGATTCAAGGTTTTACGGTATAGGGTTTGGGTTTAGGGTTTGGGCTTTAGGGTTTGGGTTTAGGGTTTAGTGTTTAGGGTTTGGGGTTTAGGGTTTTGGGTTTGTGATTCAAGGTTTTACGGTATAGGGTTTAGGGTTTTGGTTTAGGGTTTTGGGTTTAGGGTTTAGGGTTTAGGGTTTAGGGTTTTGGGTTTAGGGATTAGGGTTTGGGGTTTAGGGTTTATGATTTTGTGATTCAAGGTTTTATGGTATAGGGTTTAGGGTTTGGGTTTGTGATTCAAGTTTAGGGTTTAGGGTTTAGGGTTTAGGGTTTAGTGTTTTATGATTCAAGGTTGTATGGTATAGGGTTTAGGGTTTAGGGTTTGGGTTAAGGGTTTAGGGTTTAGAGTTTAGGCTTTTTGGGTTTTAAGCTTTGGGGTTTAGGATTTCAGGGGTTTTGGGTTTTGGGGTTTCACTATTAGGGTTATAAGTTTTCCATGTTAGGGTTTTAGGGTTTAACCCTAAAGTGTTTAGGGTTGTGGTATAGGGTTTAGGGTTTAGGGTTTTCAATTTAGGGTTTTAGGGTTTGTCCATTTGGGGTTTAGGTTTTGGGCTTTTAGGGTTTTAAGGTTTAGGGTTTAGGATTTCAGGGGCTTAGGGTTTTAGGATTTGTCCATTTAAGGTTTAGGGTTTGGGCTTTTTGGTTTTTAAGGTTTAGGGTTTCAATGTTAGGGTTATAGGTTTTCCACGTTTGGGTTTTAGGGTTTACGGTTTTTGGTTTTTGGGTTTCAATGTTAGGGTTATAGGTTTTCTGTTTTAGGGTTTTAGGGTTTAACCCTAGAGGGTTTAGTGTTAAGGGTATAGGGTCTAGGTTTAGGGTTTTGTGATTCAAGGTTTTATGGTATAGGGTTTAGGGTTTAGGGTTTGGGTTTAGGGTTTAGGGTTTAGGGTTTAGGGTTTGGGCTTTAGGGTTTAGGGTTTAGGGTTCAGGGTTTAGGGTTTAGGGTTTAGGGTTTTGGGTTTAGGGTTTAGGGTTTGGGGTTTGTGATTCAAGGTTTTACGGTATAGGGTTTGGGTTTAGGGTTTGGGCTTTAGGGTTTGGGTTTAGGGTTTAGTGTTTAGGGTTTGGGGTTTAGGGTTTTGGGTTTGTGATTCAAGGTTTTACGGTATAGGGTTTAGGGTTTTGGTTTAGGGTTTTGGGTTTAGGGTTTAGGGTTTAGGGTTTAGGGTTTTGGGTTTAGGGATTAGGGTTTGGGGTTTAGGGTTTATGATTTTGTGATTCAAGGTTTTATGGTATAGGGTTTAGGGTTTGGGTTTGTGATTCAAGTTTAGGGTTTAGGGTTTAGGGTTTAGGGTTTAGTGTTTTATGATTCAAGGTTGTATGGTATAGGGTTTAGGGTTTAGGGTTTGGGTTAAGGGTTTAGGGTTTAGAGTTTAGGCTTTTTGGGTTTTAAGCTTTGGGGTTTAGGATTTCAGGGGATTTGGGTTTTGGGGTTTCACTATTAGGGTTATAGGTTTTCCATGTTAGGGTTTTAGGGTTTAACCCTAAAGGGTTTAGGGTTGAGGGTTTAGGGTTTGGGTTTTTGGTTTGGGTTTAGGGTTTGGGTTTAGGGTTTAGGGTTTGGGCTTTAGCGTTTAGGGTTCAGGGTTTAAGGTATTGGTTTAGGGTTTAGGGTTTGGGATTTAGGGTTTAGTGTTTAGGGTTTGGGGTTTTAGATTGGGGTTTAGGGTTTGGGTATAGGGTTTAGGGTTTATTGATTCAAGGTTTTATGGTATAGGGTTTAGGGTTTGGGGTTTAGGGTTTTGGGTTTAGGGTTTGGGCTTTTTGGGTTTTAAGGTTTAGGGTTTCAATGTTAGGGTTATAGGTTTTCCATGTTTGGGTTTTAGGGTTTAACCACTGAGGGTTTAGGGTTAAGGGTTTTAGGGTTTAGGGTTTAGGGTTTTTGTGATTCAAGGTTTTTATGGTATAGGGTTTAGGGTTTAGGGTTTGGGTTTAGGGTTTGGGTTTAGGGTTTAGTGTTTAGGTTTTGGGGTTTAGGGTTTAGGGTATAGGGTTTAAGGTTTGGGCTTTTTGGGTTTTAAGGTTTAGGGATTCAATGTTAGGGTTATAGGTTTTCCATGTTTGGGTTTTAGGGTTTAACCCTAGAGGGTTTAGGGTTAAGGGTTTTAGGGTTTGGGGTTTAGGGTTTTGTGATTCAAGGTTTTATGGTATACGGTTTAGGGTTTAGGGTTTGGGTTTAGGGTTTGGGTTTAGGGTTTGGGTTTAGGGTTTAGTGTTTAGGGTTTAGGGTTTAGGGTTTAGGGTTTGTGATTCAAGGTTTTACGGTATAGGGTTTAGGGTTTTGGTTTAGGGTTTGGGTTTAGGGTTTAGGGTTTAGGGTTTAGGGTTTTTGGTTTAGGGATTAGGGTTTGGGGTTTAGGGTTTAGTGTTTTATGATTCAAGGTTTTATGGTATAGGGTTTAGGGTTTAGGGTTTGGGTTAAGGGTTTAGGGTTTAGAGTTTAGGCTTTTTGGGTTTTAAGCTTTGGGGTTTAGGATTTCAGGGGTTTTGGGTTTTGGGGTTTCACTATTAGGGTTATAAGTTTTCCATGTTAGGGTTTTAGGGTTTAACCCTAAAGTGTTTAGGGTTGAGATATAGGGTTTAGGGTTTAGGGTTCTCAATTTAGGGTTTTAGGGTTTGTCCATTTGGGGTTTAGGTTTTGGGCTTTTAGGGTTTTAAGGTTTAGGGTTTTAGGATTTGTCCATTTAGGGTTTAGGGTTTAGGGTTTAGGGTTTGGGCTTTTTGGTTTTTAAGGTTTAGGGTTTCAATGTTAGGGTTATAGGTTTTCCACGTTTTGGTTTTAGGGTTTACGGTTTTTGGTTTTTGGGTTTCAATGTTAGGGTTATAGGTTTTCCGTTTTAGGGTTTTAGGGTTTAACCCTAGAGGGTTTAGTGTTAAGGGTATAGGGTCTAGGTTTAGGGTTTTGTGATTCAAGGTTTTATGGTATAGGGTTTAGGGTTTAGGGTTTGGGCTTTTTGAGTTTTAAGGTTTAGGGTTTCAATGTTAGGGTTGTAGGTTTTCCATGTTTGGGTTTTAGGGTTTAACCCTAGAGGGTTTGGGGTTAAAGGTTTTAGGGTTTAGGGTTTTGTGATCCAAGGTTTTATGGTATAGGGTTTAGGTTTTGGGGTTTAGGGTTTAGGGTATGGGGTTTAGGGTTTGGGCTTTTTGGGTTTTAAGGTTTAGGGTTGCAATGTTAGGGTTATAGGTTTTCCATGTTTGGGTTTTAGGGTTTAACCCTAGAGGATTGGGTTTAGGGTTTAGGGTTTGGGTTTAGGGTTTAGGGTTTAGGGTTTGGGCTTTAGCGTTTAGGGTTTAGGGTTCAGGGTTTAGGGTTTAGGGTTTAGGGTTTTGGGTTTAGGGTTTAGGGTTTGTGATTCAAGGTTTTACGGTATAGGGTTTGGGTTTAGGGTTTGGGCTTTAGGGTTTAGTGTTTAGGGTTTTCGGTTTAGGGTTTAGGGTTTGGGGTTTAGGGTTTAGGGTTTTGTGATTCAAGGTTTTATGGTATAGGGTTTAGGGTTTAGGGTTTGGGTTTAGGGTTTAGGGTTTAGGGTTTAGAGTTTAGGCTTTTTGGGTTTTAAGCTTTGGGGTTTAGGATTTCAGGGGTTTTGGGTTTTGGGGTTTCACTATTAGGGTCATAGGTTTTCCATGTTAGGGTTTTAGGGTTTAACCCTAATGGGTTTAGGGTTAAGGGTATAGGGTTTAGGGTTTAGGGTTTGGGTTTAGGGTTTAGAGTTTAGGCTTTTTGGGTTTTAAGCTTTGGGGTTTAGGATTTCAGGGGATTTGGGTTTTGGGGTTTCACTATTAGGGTTATAGGTTTTCCATGTTAGGGTTTTAGGGTTTAACCCTAAAGGGTTTAGGGTTGAGGGTTTAGGGTTTGGGTTTTGGGTTTGGGTTTAGGGTTTGGGTTTAGGGTTTAGGGTTTGGGCTTTTGCGTTTAGGGTTCAGGGTTTAGGGTATTGGTTTAGGGTTTAGGGTTTGGGATTTAGGGTTTAGTGTTTAGGGTTTGGGGTTTTGGGTTTGGGGTTTAGGGTTTGGGTATAGGGTTTAGGGTTTATTGATTCAAGGTTTTATGGTATAGGGTTTAGGGTTTGGGGTTTAGGGTTTTGGGTTTAGGGTTTGGGCTTTTTGGGTTTTAAGGTTTAGGGTTTCAATGTTAGGGTTATAGGTTTTCCATGTTTGGGTTTTAGGGTTTAACCACTGAAAGGGTTTTAGGGTTAAGGGTTTTAGGGTTTAGGGTTTAGGGTTTTGTGATTCAAGGTTTTATGGTATAGGGTTTAGGGTTTAGGGTTTGGGTTTAGGGTTTGGGTTTAGGGTTTAGTGTTTAGGTTTTGGGGTTTAGGGTTTAGGGTATAGGGTTTAAGGTTTGGGCTTTTTGGGTTTTAAGGTTTAGGGATTCAATGTTAGGGTTATAGGTTTTCCATGTTTGGGTTTTAGGGTTTAACCCTAGAGGGTTTAGGGTTAAGGGTTTTAGGGTTTAGGGTTTAGGGTTTTGTGATTCAAGGTTTTATGGTATACGGTTTAGGGTTTAGGGTTTGGGTTTAGGGTTTGGGTTTAGGGTTTGGGTTTAGGGTTTAGTGTTTAGGGTTTAGGGTTTGTGATTCAAGGTTTTACGGTATAGGGTTTAGGGTTTTGGTTTAGGGTTTGGGTTTAGGGTTTAGGGTTTAGGGTTTAGGGTTTTTGGTTTAGGGATTAGGGTTTGGGGTTTAGGGTTTAGTGTTTTATGATTCAAGGTTTTATGGTATAGGGTTTAGGGTTTAGGGTTTGGGTTAAGGGTTTAGGGTTTAGAGTTTAGGCTTTTTGGGTTTTAAGCTTTGGGGTTTAGGATTTCAGGGGTTTTGGGTTTTGGGGTTTCACTATTAGGGTTATAAGTTTTTCCATGTTAGGGTTTTAGGGTTTAACCACTAAAGTGTTTAGGAGTTGAGATATAGGGTTTAGGGTTTAGGGTTCTCAATTTAGGGTTTTAGGGTTTGTCCATTTGGGGTTTAGGTTTTGGGCTTTTAGGGTTTTAGGGTTTAGGGTTTTAGGATTTGTCCATTTAGGGTTTAGGGTTTAGGGTTTAGGGTTTGGGCTTTTTGGTTTTTAAGGTTTAGGGTTTCAATGTTAGGGTTATAGGTTTTCCACGTTTTGGTTTTAGGGTTTACGGTTTTTGGTTTTTGGGTTTCAATGTTAGGGTTATAGGTTTTCCGTTTTAGGGTTTTAGGGTTTAACCCTAGAGGGTTTAGTGTTAAGGGTATAGGGTCTAGGTTTAGGGTTTTGTGATTCAAGGTTTTATGGTATAGGGTTTAGGGTTTAGGGTTTGGGCTTTTTGAGTTTTAAGGTTTAGGGTTTCAATGTTAGGGTTGTAGGTTTTCCATGTTTGGGTTTTAGGGTTTAACCCTAGAGGGTTTGGGGTTAAAGGTTTTAGGGTTTAGGGTTTTGTGATCCAAGGTTTTATGGTATAGGGTTTAGGTTTTGGGGTTTAGGGTTTAGGGTATGGGGTTTAGGGTTTGGGCTTTTTGGGTTTTAAGGTTTAGGGTTGCAATGTTAGGGTTATAGGTTTTCCATGTTTGGGTTTTAGGGTTTAACCCTAGAGGATTGGGTTTAGGGTTTAGGGTTTGGGTTTAGGGTTTAGGGTTTAGGGTTTGGGCTTTAGCGTTTAGGGTTTAGGGTTCAGGGTTTAGGGTTTAGGGTTTAGGGTTTTGGGTTTAGGGTTTAGGGTTTGTGATTCAAGGTTTTACGGTATAGGGTTTGGGTTTAGGGTTTGGGCTTTAGGGTTTAGTGTTTAGGGTTTTCGGTTTAGGGTTTAGGGTTTGGGGTTTAGGGTTTAGGGTTTTGTGATTCAAGGTTTTATGGTATAGGGTTTAGGGTTTAGGGTTTGGAATTAGGGTTTAGGGTTTAGGGTTTAGAGTTTAGGCTTTTTGGGTTTTAAGCTTTGGGGTTTAGGATTTCAGGGGTTTTGGGTTTTGGGGTTTCACTATTAGGGTCATAGGTTTTTCCATGTTAGGGTTTTAGGGTTTAACCACTAATAGGGTTTTAGGGTTAAGGAGTATAGGGTTTAGGGTTTAGGGTTTGGGTTTAGGGTTTAGGGTTCGGGGTTTAGAGTTTAGGCTTTTTTGGGTTTTAAGCTTTGGGGTTTAGGATTTCGAGGGATTTGGGTTTTGGGGTTTCATTATTAGGGTTATAGGTTTTCCATGTTAGGGTTTTAGGGTTTAACCACTAAAGGGTTTAGGAGTTGAGGGTTTAGGGTTTGGGTTTTGGGTTTGGGTTTAGGGTTTGGGTTTAGGGTTTAGGGTTTGGGCTTTTGCGTTTAGGGTTCGGGGGTTTAGGGTATTGGTTTAGGGTTTAGGGTTTGGGATTTAGGGTTTAGTGTTTAGGGTTTGGGGTTTTGGGTTTGGGGTTTAGGGTTTGGGTATAGGGTTTAGGGTTTATTGATTCAAGGTTTTATGGTATAGGGTTTAGGGTTTGGGGTTTAGGGTTTTGGGTTTAGGGTTTGGGCTTTTTGGGTTTTAAGGTTTAGGGTTTCAATGTTAGGGTTATAGGTTTTCCATGTTTGGGTTTTAGGGTTTAACCCTAGAGGGTTTAGGGCTAAGGGTTTTAGGGTTTAGGGTTTAGGGTTTTGTGATTCAAGGTTTTATGGTATAGGGTTTAGGGTTTAGGGTTTGGGTTTAGGGTTTGGGTTTAGGGTTTAGTGTTTAGGTTTTGGGGTTTAGGGTTTAGGGTATAGGGTTCAAGGTTTGGGCTTTTTGGGTTTTAAGGTTTAGGGATTCAATGTTAGGGTTATAGGTTTTCCATGTTTGGGTTTTAGGGTTTAACCCTAGAGGGTTTAGGGTTAAGGGTTTTAGGGTTTAGGGTTTAGGGTTTTGTGATTCAAGGTTTTATGGTATACGGTTTAGGGTTTAGTGTTTAGGGTTTAGGGTTTAGGGTTTGTGATTCAAGGTTTTACGGTATAGGGTTTAGGGTTTTGGTTTAGGGTTTGGGTTTAGGGTTTAGGGTTTAGGGTTCAGGGTTTTTGGTTTAGGGATTAGGGTTTGGGGTTTAGGGTTTGGGGTTTAGGGTTTAGGGTTTTGTGATTCAAGGTTTTATGGTATAGGGTTTAGGGTTTGGGTTTGTGATTCAAGTTTAGGGTTTTGTGTTTTATGATTCAAGGTTTTATGGTATAGAGTTTAGGGTTTAGGGTTTGGGTTAACGGTTTAGGGTTTAGGGTTTAGAGTTTAGGCTTTTTGGGTTTTAAGCTTTGGGGTTTAGGATTTCAGGGGTTTTGGGTTTTGGGGTTTCACTATTAGAGTTATAAGTTTTCCATGTTAGGGTTTTAGGGTTTAACCCTAAAGTGTTTAGGGTTGAGGTATAGGGTTTAGGGTTTAGGGTTTTCAATTTAGGGTTTTTGGGTTTGTCCATTTGGGGTTTAGGTTTTGGGCTTTTAGGGTTTTAAGGTTTAGAGTTTAGGATTTCAGGGGCTTAGGGTTTTAGGGTTTGTCCATTTAGGGTTTAGGGTTTAGGGTTTGGCCTTTTTGGTTTTTAAGGTTTAGGGTTTCAATGTTAGGGTTATAGGTTTTCCATGTTTGGGTTTTAGGGTTTACGGTTTTTGGTTTTGGGGTTTCAATGTTAGGGTTATAGGTTTTCCGTTTTCGGGTTTTAGGGTTTAACCCTAGAGGGTTTAGGGTTAAGGGTATAGGGTCTAGGTTTAGGGTTTTGTGATTCAAGGTTTTATGGTATAGGGTTCAGGGTTTAGGGTTTGGGCTTTTTGAGTTTTAAGGTTTAGGGTTTCAATGTTAGGGTTGTAGGTTTTCCATGTTTGGGTTTTACGGTTTAACCCTAGAGGGTTTGGGGTTAAAGATTTTAGGGTTTAGGGTTTTGTGATCCAAGGTTTTATGGTATAGGGTTTAGGTTTTGGGGTTTAGGGTTTAGGGTATAGGGTTTAGGGTTTGGGCTTTTTGGGATTTAAGGTTTAGGGTTGCAATGTTAGGGTTATAGGTTTTCCATCTTTGGGTTTTAAGGTTTAACCCTAGAGGATTGGGTTTAGGGTTTAGGGTTTGGGTTTAGGGTTTAGGGTTTAGGGTTTGGGCTTTAGCATTTAGGGTTTAGGGTTCAGGGTTTAGGGTTTAGGGTTTAGGGTTTAGGGTTTTGGGTTTAGGGTTTAGGGTTTAGGGTTTAGGGTTTAGGGTTTGGGCTTTAGGGTTTAGGGTTTTTGGTTTAGGGTTTAGGGTTTGGGGTTTAGGGTTTAGGGTTTTGTGATTCAAGGTTTTGTGGTATAGGGTTTAGGGTTTAGGGTTTGGGTTTAGGGTTTAGGGTTTAGGGTTTAGAGTTTAGGCTTTTTGGGTTTTAAGCTTTGGGGTTTAGGATTTCAGGGGTTTTGGGTTTTGGGGTTTCACTATTAGGGTTGTAGGTTTTCCATGTTTGGGTTTTAGGGTTTAACCCTAGAGGGTTTGGGGTTAAAGGTTTTAGGGTTTAGGGTTTTGTGATCCAAGGTTTTATGGTATATGGTTTAGGTTTTGGGGTTTAGGGTTTAGGGTATGGGGTTTAGGGTTTGGGCTTTTTGGGTTTTAAGGTTTAGGGTTGCAATGTTAGGGTTATAGGTTTTCCATGTTTGGGTTTTAGGGTTTAACCCTAGAGGATTGGGTTTAGGGTTTAGGGTTTGGGTTTAGGGTTTAGGGTTTAGGGTTTGGGCTTTAGCGTTTAGGGTTCAGGGTTCAGGGTTTAGGGTTTAGGGTTTAGGGTTTTGTGTTTAGGGTTTAGGGTTTAGGGTTTGTGATTCAAGGTTTTACGGTATAGGGTTTGGGTTTAGGGTTTGGGCTTTAGGGTTTAGTGTTTAGGGTTTTCGGTTTAGGGTTTAGGGTTTGGGGTTTAGGGTTTAGGGTTTTGTGATTCAAGGTTTTATGGTATAGGGTTTAGGGTTTAGGGTTTGGGTTTAGGGTTTAGGGTTTAGGGTTTAGAGTTTAGGCTTTTTGGGTTTTAAGCTTTGGGGTTTAGGATTTCAGGGGTTTTGGGTTTTGGGGTTTCACTATTAGGGTTATAGGTTTTCCATGTTAGGGTTTAGGGTTTAGGGTTTGGGTTTAGGGTTTAGGGTTTAGGGTTTGGGCTTTAGCATTTAGGGTTTAGGGTTCAGGGTTTAGGGTTTAGGGTTTTGGGTTTAGGGTTTAGGGTTTAGGGTTTAGGGTTTGTGATTCAAGGTTTTACGGTATAGGGTTTGGGTTTAGGCTTTGGGCTTTAGGGTTTAGGGTTTTTGGTTTAGGGTTTAGGGTTTGGGGTTTAGTGTTTAGGGTTTTGTGATTCAAGGTTTTATGGTATAGGGTTTAGGGTTTAGGGTTTGGGTTTAGGGTTTAGGGTTTAGGGTTTAGAGTTTAGGCTTTTTGGGTTTTAAGCTTTGGGGTTTAGGATTTCACGGGTTTTGGGTTTTGGGGTTTCACGATTAGGGTTATAGGTTTTCCATGTTAGGGTTTTAGGGTTTAACCCTAATGGGTTTAGGGTTGAGGGTATAGGGTTTAGGGTTTAGGGTTTGGGTTTAGGGTTTAGGGTTTAGAGTTTAGGCTTTTTGGGTATGAAGCTTTGGGGTTTAGGATTTCAGGGGATTTGGGTTTTGGGGTTTCACTATTAGGGTTATAGGTTTTCCATGTTAGGGTTTTAGGGTTTAACCCTAAAGGGTTTAGGGTTTGGGTTTTGGGTTTGGGTTTAGGGTTTGGGTATAGGGTTTAGGGTTTGGGTTTAGGGTCTAGGGTTTGGGTTTAGGGTTTAGGGTTTAGAGTTTCGGCTTTTTGGGTTTTAAGCTTTGGGGTTTAGGGTTTCAGGGGTTTTGGGTTTTGGGGTTTCACTATTAGGGTTATAGGTTTTCCATGTTAGGGTTTTAGGGTTTAACCCTAAAGGGTTTAGGGTTTAGGGTATAGGGTTTAGGGTTTAGGGTATAGGGTTTTGTGATTCAAGGTTTTGCGGTATAGGGTTTTGGGTTTAGGGTTTAGGGTTTGGGTTTAGGGTTTGGGTTTAGGGTTTGGGCTTTAGGGTTTAGGGTTTAGGGTTTTCGGTTTAGGGTTTAGGGTTTGGGATTTAGGGTTTGGGGTTTAGGGTTTAGGGTTTTATGATTCAATGTTTTATGGTATAGGGTTTAGGGTTTGGGTTTAGGGTTTGCGTTTAGGGTTTAGGGTTTTGGTTTAGGGTTTAGGGTTTAGGGTTTGGGATTTTGGGTTTGGGGTTTAGGGTTTGGGTATAGGGTTTAGGGTTTATTGATTCAAGGTTTTATGGTATAGGGTTTAGGGTTTGGGGTTTAGGGTTTAGGGTTTAGGGTTTGGGCTTTTTGGGTTTTAAGGTTTAGGGTTTCAATGTTAGGGTTATAGGTTTTCCATGTTTGAGTTTTAGGGTTTAACCCTAGAGGGTTTAGGGTTAAGGGTTTTAGGGTTTAGGGTTTAGGGTTTGGGTTTAGGGTTTGGGTTTAGGGTTTAGTGTTTAGGTTTTGGGGTTTAGGGTTTAGGGTTTGGGCTTTTTGGGTTTTAAGGTTTAGGGTTTCAATGTTAGGGTTATAGGTTTTCCATGTTTGGGTTTTAGGGTTTAACCACTGAAGGATTGGAGTTAAGGGTTTAGGGTTTGGGTTTAGGGTTTAGGGTTTAGGGTTTGGGCTTTAGCGTTTAGGGTTTAGGGTTCAGGGTTTAGGATTTAGGGTTTTGGGTTTCGGGTTTGTGATTCAAGGTTTTACGGTATAGGGTTTAGGGTTTAGGGTTTTGGTTTAGGGTTTGGGATTTAGGGTTTAGTGTTTAGGGTTTGGGGTTTTGGGTTTGGGGTTTAGGGTTTGGGTATAGGGTTTAGGGTTTAGGGTTTATTGATTCAAGGGTTTTTGGTATAGGGTTCAGGGTTTAGGGTTTGGGGTTTAGGGTTTAGGGTTTAGGGTTTGGGCTTTTTGGGTTTTAAGGTTTAGGGTTTCAATGTTAGAGTTATAGGTTTTCCATGTTTGGGTTTTAGGGTTTAACCCTAGAGGGTTTAGGGTTAAGGGTTTTAGGGTTTAGGGTTTAGGGTTTTGTGATTCAAGGTTTTATGGTATAGGGTTTAGGGTTTAGGGTTTGGGTTTAGGGTTTGGGTTTAGGGTTTAGTGTTTAGGGTTTGGGGTTTAGGGTTTAGGGTTTGTGATTCAAGGTTTTACGGTATAGGGTTTAGGGTTTTGGTTTAGGGTTTGGGTTTAGGGTTTAGGGTTTAGGGTTTAGGGTTTTGGGTTTAGGGATTAGGGTTTGGGGTTTAGGGTTTGGGGTTTAGTGTTTAGGGTTTTTTGATTCAAGGTTTTATGGTATAGGGTTTAGGGTTTGGGTTTGTGATTCAAGTTTAGGGTTTAGGGTTTAGGGTTTAGGGTTTAGTGTTTTATGATTCAAGGTTTTATGGTATAGGGTTTAGGGTTTAGGGTTTGGGTTAAGGGTTTAGGGTTTAGAGTTTAGGCTTTTTGGGTTTTAAGCTTTTGGGGTTTAGGATTTCAGGGGTTTTGGGTTTTGGGGTTTCACTATTAGGGTTATAAGTTTTCCATGTTAGGGTTTTAGGGTTTAACCCTAAAGTGTTTAGGGTTGAGGTATAGGGTTTAGGGTTTAGGGTTTTCAATTTAGGGTTTTAGGGTTTGTCCATTTGGGGTTTAGGTTTTGGGCTTTTAGGGTTTTAAGGTTTAGGGTTTAGAATTTCAGGGGCTTAGGGTTTTAGGATTTGTCCATTTAGGGTTTAGGGTTTAGGGTTTAGGGTTTTCTGTTTAGGGTTTTCGGTTTAGGGTTTAGGGTTTGGGGTTTAGGGTTTAGGGTTTTGTGATTCAAGGTTTTATTGTATAGGGTTTAGGGTTTAGGGTTTGGGTTTAGGGTTTAGGGTTTAGGGTTTAGAGTTTAGGCTTTTTGGGTTTTAAGGTTTAGGGTTTCAATGTTAGGGTTATAGGTTTTCCATGTTTGAGTTTTAGGGTTTAACCCTAGAGGGTTTAGGGTTAAGGGTTTTAGGGTTTAGGGTTTAGGGTTTGGGTTTAGGGTTTGGGTTTAGGGTTTAGTGTTTAGGTTTTGGGGTTTAGGGTTTAGGGTTTGGGCTTTTTGGGTTTTAAGGTTTAGGGTTTCAATGTTAGGGTTATAGGTTTTCCATGTTTGGGTTTTAGGGTTTAACCCTAGAGGATTGGGTTAAGGGTTTAGGGTTTGGGTTTAGGGTTTAGGGTTTAGGGTTTGGGCTTTAGCGTTTAGGGTTTAGGGTTCAGGGTTTAGGATTTAGGGTTTTGGGTTTAGGGTTTGTGATTCAAGGTTTTACGGTATAGGGTTTAGGGTTTAGGGTTTTGGTTTAGGGTTTGGGATTTAGGGTTTAGTGTTTAGGGTTTGGGGTTTTGGGTTTGGGGTTTAGGGTTTGGGTATAGGGTTTAGGGTTTAGGGTTTATTGATTCAAGGGTTTTTGGTATAGGGTTCAGGGTTTAGGGTTTAGGGTTTAGGGTTTGGGCTTTTTGGGTTTTAAGGTTTAGGGTTTCAATGTTAGAGTTATAGGTTTTCCATGTTTGGGTTTTAGGGTTTAACCACTGAAAGGGTTTTAGGGTTAAGGGTTTTTAGGGGTTTAGGGTTTAAGGTTTTGTGATTCAAGGTTTTATGGTATAGGGTTTAGGGTTTAGGGTTTGGGTTTAGGGTTTGGGTTTAGGGTTTAGTGTTTAGGGTTTGGGGTTTAGGGTTTAGGGTTTGTGATTCAAGGTTTTACGGTATAGGGTTTAGGGTTTTGGTTTAGGGTTTAGGGATTAGGGTTTGGGGTTTAGGGTTTAGGGTTTTGTGATTCAAGGTTTTATGGTATAGGGTTTAGGGTTTGGGTTTGTGATTCAAGTTTAGGGTTTAGGGTTTAGGGTTTAGTGTTTTATGATTCAAGGTTTTATGGTATAGGGTTTAGGGTTTAGGGTTTGGGTTAAGGGTTTAGGGTTTAGAGTTTAGGCTTTTTGGGTTTTAAGCTTTTGGGTTTCGGATTTCAGGGGTTTTGGGTTTTGGGGTTTTACTATTAGGGTTATAAGTTTTCCATGTTAGGGTTTTAGGGTTTAACCCTAAAGTGTTTAGGGTTGAGGTATAGGGTTTAGGGTTTAGGGTTTTCAATTTAGGGTTTTAGGGTTTGTCCATTTGGGGTTTAGGTTTTGGGCTTTTAGGGTTTTAAGGTTTAGGGTTTAGAATTTCAGGGGCTTAGGGTTTTAGGATTTGTCCATTTAGGGTTTAGGGTTTAGGGTTTAGGGTTTACTGTTTAGGGTTTTCGGTTTAGGGTTTAGGGTTTGGGGTTTAGGGTTTAGGGTTTTGTGATTCAAGGTTTTATGGTATAGGGTTTAGGGTTTAGGGTTTGGGTTTAGGGTTTAGGGTTTAGGGTTTAGAGTTTAGGCTTTTTGGGTTTTAAGCTTTGGGGTTTAGGATTTCAGGGGTTTTGGATTTTGGGGTTTCACTATTAGGGTTATACGTTTTCCATGTTAGGGTTTTAGGGTTTAACCCTAAAGGGTTTAGGGTTGAGGGTATAGGGTTTAGGGTTTAGAGTTTGGGTTTAGGGTTTAGGGTTTAGGGTTTAGAATTTAGGCTTTTTGGGTTTTAAGCTTTGGGGTTTAGGATTTCAGGGGTTTTGGGTTTTGGGGTTTCACTATTAGGGTTATAGGTTTTCCATGTTAGGGTTTTAGGGTTTAACCCTAATGGGTTTAGGGTTGAGGGTATAGGGTTTAGGGTTTAGGGTTTGGGTTTAGGGTTTAGGGTTTAGGCTTTAGAGTTTAGGCTTTTTGTGTTTTAAGCTTTGGGGTTTAGGATTTCAGGGGATTTGGGTTTTGGGGTTTCACTATTAGGGTTATAGGTTTTCCATGTTAGGGTTTTAGGGTTTAACCCTAAAGGGTTTAGGGTTGAGGGTTTAGGGTTTGGGTTTTGGGTTTGGGTTTAGGGTTTGGGTTTAGGGTTTAGGGTTTGGGCTTTAGCGTTTAGGGTTCAGGGTTTAGGGTATTGGTTTAGGGTTTAGGGTTTGGGATTTAGGGTTTAGTGTTTAGGGTTTGGGGTTTTGGGTTTGGGGTTTAGGGTTTGGGTATAGGGTTTAGGGTTTAGGGTTTAGGGTTTATTGATTCAAGGTTTTATGGTATAGGGTTTAGGGTTTGGGGTTTAGGGTTTGGGCTTTTTGGGTTTTAAGGTTTAGGGTTTCAATGTTAGGGTTATAGGTTTTCCATGTTTGGGTTTTAGGGTTTAACCCTAGAGGGTTTAGGGTTAAGGGTTTTAGGGTTTAGGGTTTAGGGTTTTGTGATTCAAGGTTTTATGGTATAGGGTTTAGGGTTTAGGGTTTGGGTTTAGGGTTTGGGTTTAGGGTTTAGTGTTTAGGTTTTGGGGTTTAGGGTTTAGGGTATAGGGTTTAGGGTTTGGGCTTTTTGGGTTTTAAGGTTTAGGTTTTCAATGTTAGGGTTATAGGTTTTCCAAGTTTGGATTTTAGGGTTTAACCCTAGAGGGTTTAGGGTTAAGGGTTTTAGGGTTTAGGGTTTAGGGTTTTGTGATTCAAGGTTTTATGGTATAGGGTTTAGGGTTTAGGGTTTGGGTTTAGGGTTTGGGTTTAGCGTTTAGTGTTTAGGGTTTAGGGTTTAGGGTTTAGGGTTTGTGATTCAAGGTTTTACGGTATAGGGTTTAGGGTTTTGGTTTAGGGTTTGGGTTTAGGGTTTAGGGTTTAGGGTTTAGGGTTTTGGGTTTAGGGATTAGGGTTTGGGGTTTAGGGTTTGGGGTTTAGGGTTTAGGGTTTTGTGATTCAAGGTTTTATGGTATAGGGTTTAGGGTATGGGTTTGTGATTCAAGTTTAGGGTTTAGTGTTTTATGATTCAAGGTTTTATGGTATAGAGGTTAGGGTTTAGGGTTTGGGTTAAGGGTTTAGGGTTTAGGGTTTAGAGTTTAGGCTTTTTGGGTTTTAAGCTTTGGGGTTTAGGATTTCAGGGGTTTTGGGTTTTGGGGTTTCACTATTAGAGTTATAAGTTTTCCATGTTAGGGTTTTAGGGTTTAACCCTAAAGTGTTTAGGGTTGAGGTATAGGGTTTAGGGTTTAGGGTTTTCAATTTAGGGTTTTAGGGTTTGTCCATTTGGGGTTTAGGTTTTGGGCTTTTAGGGTTTTAAGGTTTAGAGTTTAGGATTTCAGGGGCTTAGGGTTTTAGGGTTTGTCCATTTAGGGTTTAGGGTTTAGGGTTTGGGCTTTTTGGTTTTTAAGGTTTAGGGTTTCAATGTTAGGGTTATAGGTTTTCCATGTTTGGGTTTTAGGGTTTACGGTTTTTGGTTTTGGGGTTTCAATGTTAGGGTTATAGGTTTTCCGTTTTAGGGTTTTAGGGTTTAACCCTAGAGGGTTTAGGGTTAAGGGTATAGGGTCTAGGTTTAGGGTTTTGTGATTCAAGGTTTTATGGTATAGGGTTTAGGGTTTAGGGTTTGGGCTTTTTGAGTTTTAAGGTTTAGGGTTTCAATGTTAGGGTTGTAGGTTTTCCATGTTTGGGTTTTAGGGTTTAACCCTAGGGGGTTTGGGGTTAAAGGTTTTAGGGTTTAGGGTTTTGTGATCCAAGGTTTTATGGTATAGGGTTTAGGTTTTGGGGTTTAGGGTTTAGGGTATGGGGTTTAGGGTTTGGGCTTTTTGGGTTTTAAGGTTTAGGGTTGCAATGTTAGGGTTATAGGTTTTCCATCTTTGGGTTTTAAGGTTTAACCCTAGAGGATTGGGTTTAGGGTTTAGGGTTTGGGTTTAGGGTTTAGGGTTTGGGCTTTAGCGTTTAGGGTTTAGGGTTCAGGGTTTAGGGTTTAGGGTTTAGAGTTTAGGGTTTTGGGTTTAGGGTTTAGGGTTTAGGGTTTAGGGTTTAGGGTTTGTGATTCAAGGTTTTACGGTATAGGGTTTGGGTTTAGGGTTTGGGCTTTAGGGTTTAGGGTTTTTGGTTTAGGGTTTAGGGTTTGGGGTTTAGGGTTTAGGGTTTTGTGATTCAAGGTTTTATGGTATAGGGTTTAGGGTTTAGGGTTTGGGTTTAGGGTTTAGGGTTTAGGGTTTAGAGTTTAGGCTTTTTGGGTTTTAAGCTTTGGGGTTTAGGATTTCAGGGGTTTTGGGTTTTGGGGTTTCACTATTAAGGTTATAGGTTTTCCATGTTAGGGTTTTAGGGTTTAATCCTAATGGGTTTAGGGTTGAGGGTATAGGGTTTAGGGTTTGGGTTTAGGGTTTAGGGTTTAGGCTTTTTGGGTTTGAAGCTTTGGGGTTTAGGATTTGGGGGATTTGGGTTTTGGGGTTTCACTATTAGGGTTATAGGTTTTTCCATGTTAGGGTTTTAGGGTTTAACCTACAAAGGGTTTAAGGTTGAGGGTTTAGGGTTTGGGTTTTGGGTTTGGGTTTAGGGTTTGGGTATAGGGTTTAGGGTTTGGGTTTAGGGTTTAGGGTTTGGGTTTAGGGTTTAGGGTTTAGAGTTTAGGCTTTTTGGGTTTTAAGCTTTGGGGTTTAGGGTTTCAGGGGTTTTGGGTTTTGGGGTTTCACTATTAGGGTTATAGGTTTTCCATGTTAGGGTTTTTAGGGTTTAACCACTAAGGGTTTAGGGTTGAGGGTATAGGGTTTAGGGTTTAGGGTTTGTGTTTAGGGTTTGGGTTTAGGGTTTAGTGTTTAGGGTTTAGGGTTGAGGGTATAGGGTTTAGGGTTTAGGGTTTGGGTTTAGGGTTTAGGGTTTAGGGTTTAGAGTTTAGGCTTTTAAGGTTTTAAGCTTTGGGGTTTAGGATTTCAGGGGTTTTGGGTTCTGGGGTTTCACAATTAGGGTTATACGTTTTCCATGTTAGGGTTTTAGGGTTTAACCCTAAAGGGTTTAGGGTTGAGGGTATAGGGTTTAGGGTTTTCAATTTAGGGTTTTAGGGTTTGTCCATTTGGGGTTTAGGGTTTGGGTTTAGGGTTTGGGCTTTAGGGTTTAGGGTTTTTGGTTTAGGGTTTAGGGTTTGGGGTTTAGGGTTTAGGGTTTTGTGATTCAAGGTTTTATGGTATAGGGTTTAGGGTTTGGGTTTAGGGTTTAGGGTTTAGGGTTTAGAGTTTAGGCTTTTTGGGTTTTAAGCTTTGGGGTTTAGGATTTCAGGGGTTTTGGGTTTTGGGGTTTCACTATTAAGGTTATAGGTTTTCCATGTTAGGGTTTTAGGGTTTAATCCTAATGGGTTTAGGGTTGAGGGTATAGGGTTTAGGGTTTGGGTTTAGGGTTTAGGGTTTAGGCTTTTTGGGTTTGAAGCTTTGGGGTTTAGGATTTCAGGGGATTTGGGTTTTGGGGTTTCACTATTAGGGTTATAGGTTTTCCATGTTAGGGTTTTAGGGTTTAACCCTAAAGGGTTTAAGGTTGAGGGTTTAGGGTTTGGGTTTTGGGTTTGGGTTTAGGGTTTGGGTATAGGGTTTAGGGTTTGGGTTTAGGGTTTAGGGTTTGGGTTTAGGGTTTAGGGTTTAGAGTTTAGGCTTTTTGGGTTTTAAGCTTTGGGGTTTAGGGTTTCAGGGGTTTTGGGTTTTGGGGTTTCACTATTAGGGTTATAGGTTTTCCATGTTAGGGTTTTAGGGTTTAACCCTAAAGGGTTTAGGGTTGAGGGTATAGGGTTTAGGGTTTAGGGTTTGTGTTTAGGGTTTGGGTTTAGGGTTTAGTGTTTAGGGTTTAGGGTTGAGGGTATAGGGTTTAGGGTTTAGGGTTTGGGTTTAGGGTTTAGGGTTTAGGGTTTAGAGTTTAGGCTTTTAAGGTTTTAAGCTTTGGGGTTTAGGATTTCAGGGGTTTTGGGTTCTGGGATTTCACAATTAGGGTTATACGTTTTCCATGTTAGGGTTTTAGGGTTTAACCCTAAAGGGTTTAGGGTTGAGGGTATAGGGTTTAGGGTTTTCAATAGGGTTTTAGGGTTTGTCTATTTGGGGTTTAGGGTTTGGGCTTTTAGGGTTTTAAGGTTTAGGGTTTAGGATTTCAGGGGCTTAGGGTTTTAGGCTTTGTCCATTTAGGGTTTAGGGTTTAGGGTTTGGGTTTAGGGTTTAGTGTTTAGGTTTTGGGGTTTAGGGTTTAGGGTATGGGGCTTAGGGTTTGGGCTTTTTGGGTTTTAAGGTTTAGGGTTGCAATGTTAGGGTTATAGGTTTTCCATGTTTGGGTTTTAGGGTTTAACCCTAGAGGATTGGGTTTAGGGTTTAGGGTTTTGGTTTAGGGTTTAGGGTTTAGGGTTTGGGCTTTAGGGTTTTGGGTTTAGGGTTTTGGGTTTAGGGTTTAGGGTTTGGGGTTTAGGGTTTAGGGTTTAGGGTTTGGGATTTAGGGTTTAGGGTTTAGGGTTTGTGATTCAAGGTTTTACGGTATAGGGTTTAGGGTTTAGGGCTTAGGGTTTGGGTTTAGGGTTTGGGTTTAGGGTTTGGGCTTTAGGGTTTAGGGTTTAGGGTGTAGGGTTTTCGGTTTAGGGTTTGGGGTTTAGGGTTTAGGGTTTAGAGTTTAGGCTTTTTGGGTTTTAAGCTTTGGGGTTTAGGATTTCAGGGGATTTGGGTTTTGGGGTTTCACTATTAGGGTTATAGGTTTTCCATGTTAGGGTTTTAGGGTTTAACCCTAAAGGGTTTAGGGTTGAGGGTTTAGGGTTTGGGTTTTGGGTTTGGGTTTAGGGTTTGGGTTTAGGGTTTAGGGTCTGGGCTTTAGCGTTTAGGGTTCAGGGTTTAGGGTATTGGTTTAGGGTTTAGGGTTTGGGATTTAGGGTTTAGTGTTTAGGGTTTGGGGTTTTGGGTTTGGGGTTTAGGGTTTAGGTATAGGTTTTAGGGTTTATTGATTCAAGGTTTTAGGGTTTGGGGTTTAGGGTTTAGGGTTTAGGGTTTGGGCTTTTTGGGTTTTAAGGTTTAGGGTTTCAATGTTAGGGTTATAGGTTTTCCATGTTTGGGTTTTAGGGTTTAACCCTAGAGGGTTTAGGGTTAAGGGTTTTACGGTTTAGGGTTTAGGGTTTTGTGATTCAAGGTTTTATGGTATAGGGTTTAGGGTTTAGGGTTTGGGTTTAGGGTTTGGGTTTAGGGTTTAGTGTTTAGGTTTTGGGGTTTAGGGTTTAGGGTATAGGGTTTAGGGTTTGGGCTTTTTGGGTTTTAAGGTTTAGGGTTTCAATGTTAGGGTTATAGGTTTTCCATGTTTGGGTTTTAGGGTTTAACCCTAGAGAGTTTAGGGTTAAGCGTTTTAGGGTTTAGGGTTTAGGGTTTTGTGATTCAAGGTTTTATGGTATAGGGTTTAGGGTTTAGGGTTTGGGTTTAGGGTTTGGGTTTAGGGTTTAGTGTTTAGGGTTTAGGGTTTAGGGTTTAGGGTTTGTGATTCAAGGTTTTACGGTATAGGGTTTAGGGTTTTGGTTTAGGGTTTGGGTTTAGGGTTTAGGGTTTAGGGTTTAGGGTTTTGGGTTTAGGGATTAGGGTTTGGGGTTTAGGGTTTGGGGTTTAGGGTTTAGGGTTTTGTGATTCAAGGTTTTATGGTATAGGGTTTAGGGTTTGGGTTTGTGATTCAAGTTTAGGGTTTAGTGTTTTATGATTCAAGGTTTTATGGTATAGAGTTTAGGGTTTAGGGTTTGGGTTAAGGGTTTAGGGTTTAGGGTTTAGAGTTTAGGCTTTTTGGGTTTTAAGCTTTGGGGTTTAGGATTTCAGGGGTTTTGGGTTTTGGGGTTTCACTATTAGAGTTATAAGTTTTCCATGTTAGGGTTTTAGGGTTTAACCCTAAAGTGTTTAGGGTTGAGGTATAAGGTTTAGGGTTTAGGGTTTTCAATTTAGGGTTTTAGGGTTTGTCCATTTGGGGTTTAGGTTTTGGGCTTTTAGGGTTTTAAGGTTTAGGGTTTAGGATTTCAGGGGCTTAGGGTTTTAGGGTTTGTCCATTTAGGGTTTAGGGTTTAGGGTTTGGGCTTTTTGGTTTTTAAGGTTTAGGGTTTCAATGTTAGGGTTATAGGTTTTCCATGTTTGGGTTTTAGGGTTTACGGTTTTTGGTTTTAGGGTTTCAATGTTAGGGTTATAGGTTTTCCGTTTTAGGGTTTTAGGGTTTAACCCTAGAGGATTTAGGGTTAAGGGTATAGGGTCTAGGTTTAGGGTTTTGTGATTCAAGGTTTTATGGTATAGGGTTTACGGTTTAGGGTTTGGGCTTTTTGAGTTTTAAGGTTTAGGGTTTCAATGTTAGGGTTGTAGGTTTTCCATGTTTGGGTTTTAGGGTTTAACCCTAGAGGGTTTGGGGTTAAAGGTTTTAGGGTTTAGGGTTTTGTGATCCTAGGTTTTATGGTATAGGGTTTAGGTTTTGGGGTTTAGGGTTTAGGGTATGGGGTTTAGGGTTTGGGCTTTTTGGGTTTTAAGGTTTAGGGTTGCAATGTTAGGGTTATAGGTTTTCCATCTTTGGGTTTTAGGGTTTAACCCTAGAGGATTGGGTTTAGGGTTTAGGGTTTGGGTTTAGGGTTTAGGGTTTAGGGTTCGGACTTTAGCGTTTAGGGTTTAGGGTTCAGGGTTTAGGGTTTAGGGTTTAGGGTTTAGGGTTTTGGGTTTAGGGTTTAGGGTTTAGGGTTTAGGGTTTAGGGTTTGTGATTCAAGGTTTTACGGTATAGGGTTTGGGTTTAGGGTTTGGGCTTTAGGGTTTAGGGTTTTCGGTTTAGGGTTTAGGGTTTAGGGTTTTGTGATTCAAGGTTTTATGGTATAGGGTTTAGGGTTTGGGTTTAGGGTTTAGAGTTTAGGCTTTTTGGGTTTTAAGCTTTGGGGTTTAGGATTTCAGAGGTTTTGGGTTTTGGGGTTTCACTATTAGGGTTATAGGTTTTCCATGTTAGGGTTTTAGGGTTTAACCCTAATGGGTTTAGGGTTGAGGGTATAGGGTTTAGGGTTTAGGGTTTGGGTTTAGGGTTTAGGGTTTAGAGTTTAGGCTTTTTGGGTTTTAAGCTTTGGGGTTTAGGATTTCAGGGGATTTGGGTTTTGGGGTTTCACTATTAGGGTTATAGGTTTTCCATGTTAGGGTTTTAGGGTTTAACCGTAAAGGGTTTAGGGTTGAGGGTATAGGGTTTAGGGTTTAGGGTTTGGGTTTAGGGTTTGGGTTTAGGGTTTAGTGTTTAGGGTTTAGGGTTGAGGGTATAGGGCTTAGGGTTTGGGTTTAGGGTTTAGGGTTTAGTGTTTAGAGTTTAGGCTTTTTGGGTTTTAAGCTTTAGAGTTTAGGATTTCAGGGGTTTTGGGTTCTGGGGTTTCACAATTAGGGTTATAGGTTTTCCATGTTAGGGTTTTAGGGTTTAACCCTAAAGGGTTTAGGGTTGAGGGTATAGGGTTTTCAATTTAGGGTTTTAGGGTTTGTCCATTTGGGGTTTAGGGTTTGGGCTTTTAGGGTTTTAAGGTTTAGGGTTTAGGATTTCAGGGGCTTAGGGTTTTAGGGTTTGTCCATTTAGGGTTTAGGGTTTAGGGTTTGGGTTTGGGGTTTGGGTTTAGGGTTTAGTGTTTAGGTTTTGGGGTTTAGGGTTTAGGGTATAAGGTTTAGGGTTTGGGCTTTTTGGGTTTTAAGGTTTAGGGTTTCAATGTTAGGGTTATAGGTTTTCCATGTTTGGGTTTTAGGGTTTAACGCTAGAGGATTGGGTTTAGGGTTTAGGGTTTGTGTTTAGGGTTTAGGGTTTAGGGTTTGGGCTCTAGCGTTTAGGTTTAGGGTTCAGGGTTTAGGGTTTAGGGTTTTGGGTTTAGGGTTTAGGGTTTAGGGTTTTGGGTTTAGGGTTTTGTAATTCAAGGTTTTATGGTATAGGGTTTAGGGTTTGGGTTTAGGGTTTGAGTTTAGGGTTTAGGGTTTAGGGTTTTATGATTCAAGGTTTTATTGTATAGGGTTTAGGGTTTAGGGTTTGGGTTTAGGGTTTAGGGTTTAAAGTTTAGGCTTTTTGGGTTTTAAGCTTTGGGGTTTAGGATTTCAGGGGTTTTGGGTTTTGGGGTTTCACTATTAGGGTTATAGGTTTTCCATGTTAGGGTTTTAGGGTTTAACCCTAAAGGGTTTAGGGTTGAGGGTATAGGGTTTAGGGTTTAGGGTTTGGGTTTAGGGTTTGGGGTTTAGGGTTTAGGGTTTGTGATTCAAGGTTTTACGGTATAGGGTTTAGGGTTTAGGGTTTTGGTTTAGGGTTTGGGTTTAGGGTTTGGGCTTTAGGGAGGGTTTAGGGTTTTGGGTTTAGGGTTTAGGGTTTTGTGATTCAAGGTTTTATGGTATAGGGTTTAGGGTTTGGGTTTAGGGTTTGGGTTTAGGGTTTAGGGTTTAGGCTTTTATGATTCAAGGTTTTATGGTATAGGGTTTAGGGTTTAGGGTTTGGGTTTAGGGTTTAGAGTTTAGGCTTTTTGGGTTTTAAGCTTTGGGGTTTAGGATTTCAGGGGTTTTGGGTTTTGGGGTTTCACTATTAAGGTTATAGGTTTTCCATGTTAGGGTTTTAGGGTTTAACCCTAAAGGGTTTGGGTATAGGGTTTAGGGTTTAGAGTTTGGGTTTAGGGTTTGGGGTTTAGGGTTTAGAGTTTAGGCTTTTTGGGTTTTAAGCTTTGGGGTTTAGGATTTCAGGGGTTTTGGGTTTTGGGGTTTCACTATTAGGGTTATAGGTTTTCCATGTTAGGGTTTTAGGGTTTAACCCTAAAGGGTTTAGGGTTGAGGGTTTAGGGTTTAGGGTTTGGGTTTTGGGTTTGGGTTTAGGGTTTGGGTTTAGGGTTTAGGGTTTGGGCTTTAGCGTTTAGGGTTCAGGGTTTAGGGTTTAGGGTTTAGGGTTTGGGATTTAGGGTTTAGGGTTTAGGGTTTGTGATTCAAGGTTTTACGGTATAGGGTTTAGGGTTTAGGGTTTAGGGTTTGGGTTTAGGGTTTGGGTTTAGGGTTTGGGCTTTAGGGTTTAGGGTTTAGGGTTTAGGGTTTTCGGTTTAGGGTTTAGGGTTTGGGATTTAGGGTTTGGGGTTTAGGGTTTAGGGTTTTGTGATTCAAGGTTTTATGGTATAGGGTTTAGGGTTTGGGTTTAGGGTTTGCGTTTAGGGTTTAGGGTTTGGGTTTAGGGTTTAGGGTTTAGGGTTTGGGATTTTGGGTTTGGGGTTTAGGGTTTGGGTATAGGGTTTAGGGTTTAGGGTTTATTGATTCAAGGTTTTATGGTGTAGGGTTGAGGGTTTGGGCTTTAGGGTTTAGGGTTTAGGGTTTGGGCTTTTTGGGTTTTAAGGTTTAGGGTTTCAATGTTAGGGTTATAGGTTTTCCATGTTTGGGTTTTAGGGTTTAACCCTAGAGGGTTTAGGGTTAAGGGTTTTACGGTTTAGGGTTTAGGGTTTTGTGATTCAAGGTTTTATGGTATAGGGTTTAGGGTTTAGGGTTTGGGTTTAGGGTTTGGGTTTAGGGTTTAGTGTTTAGGTTTTGGGGTTTAGGGTTTAGGGTATAGGGTTTAGGGTTTGGGCTTTTTGGGTTTTAAGGTTTAGGGTTGCAATGTTAGGGTTATAGGTTTTTCCATGTTTGGGTTTTAGGGTTTAACCACTGAAAGGGATTAGGTTTAGGGTTTAGGGTTTGGGTTTAGGGTTTTGGGTTTAGGGTTTGGGCTTTAGCGTTTAGGGTTTAGGGTTCAGGGTTTTGGGTTTAGGGTTTAGGGTTTAGTGTTTAGGGTTTGTGATTCAAGGTTTTACGGTATAGGGTTTAAGGTTAACGGTTTTGGTTTAGGGTTTAGGGTTTGGGATTTAGGGTTTAGTGTTTAGGGTTTGGGGTTTTGGGTTTGGGGTTTAGGGTTTGGGTATAGGGTTTAGGGTTTAGGGTTTATTGATTCAAGGTTTTATGGTATAGGGTTTAGGGTTTAGGGTTTGGGGTTTAGGGTTTAGGGTTTAGGGTTTGGGCTTTTTTGGGTGTTAAGGTTTAGGGTTTCAATATTAGGGGTTATAGGTTTTCCATGTTTGGGTTTTAGGGTTTAACCACTGAAAGGGTTTTAGGGTTAAGGGTTTTAGGGTTTAGGGTTTAGGGTTTTGTGATTCAAGGTTTTATGGTATAGGGTTTAGGGTTTAGGGTTTGGGTTTAGGGTTTGGGTTTAGGGTTTAGTGTTTAGGGTTTAGGGTTTAGGGTTTAGGGTTTGTGATTCAAGGTTTTACGGTATAGGGTTTAGGGTTTTGGTTTAGGGTTTGGGTTTAGGGTTTGGGCTTGAGGGTTTTGGGTTTAGGGTTTAGGGTTTAGGGTTTGGGGTTTAGGGTTTAGGGTTTTGTGATTCAAGGTTTTATGGTATAGGGTTTAGGATTTGGGTGTAGGGTTTAGGGTTTAGAGTTTAGGCTTTTTGGGTTTTAAGCTTTGGGGTTTAGGATTTCAGGGGTTTTGGATTTTGGGGTTTCACTATTAGGGTTATAGGTTTTCCATGTTAGGGTTTTAGGGTTTAACCCTAAAGGGTTTAGGGTTGAGGGTATAGGGTTTAGGGTTTAGAGTTTGGGTTTAGGGTTTAGGGTTTAGGGTTTAGAGTTTAGGCTTTTTGGGTTTTAAGCTTTGGGGTTTAGGATTTCAGGGGTTTTGGGTTTTGGGGTTTCACTATTAGGGTTATAGGTTTTCCATGTTAGGGTTTTAGGGTTTAACCCTAAAGGGTTTAGGGTTGAGGGTTTAGGGTTTAGGGTTTGGGTTTTGGGTTTGGGTTTAGGGTTTGGGTTTAGGGTTTAGGGTTTGGGCTTTAGCGTTTAGGGTTCAGGGTTTAGGGTTTGTGATTCAAGGTTTTACGGTATAGGGTTTAGGGTTTAGGGTTTAGGGTTTGGGTTTAGGGTTTGGGTTTAGGGTTTGGGCTTTAGGGTTTAGGGTTTAGGGTTTAGGCTTTAGGGTTTGTGATTCAAGGTTTTACGGTATAGGGTTTAGGGTTAAGGGTTTAGGGTTTGGGTTTAGGGTTTGGGTTTAGGGTTTGGGCTTTAGCGTTTAGGGTTCAGGGTTTAGGGTTTGTGATTCAAGGTTTTACGGTATAGGGTTTAGGGTTTAGGGTTTAGGGTTTGGGTTTAGGGTTTGGGTTTAGGGTTTGGGCTTTAGGGTTTAGGGTTTAGGGTTTTCGGTTTAGGGTTTAGGGTTTGGGATTTAGGGCTTGGGGTTTAGGGTTTAGGGTTTGGGATTTAGGGTTTAGGGTTTAGGGTTTGTGATTCAAGGTTTTACGGTATAGGGTTTAGGGTTTAGGGTTTAGGGTTTGGGTTTAGGGTTTGGGTTTAGGGTTTGGGCTTTAGGGTTTAGGGTTTAGGGTTTAGGGTTTTCGGTTTAGGGTTTAGGGTTAGGGATTTAGGGTTTGGGGTTTAGGGTTTAGGGTTTTGTGATTCAAGGTTTAGTGGTATAGGGTTTAGGGTTTGGGTTTAGGGTTTGGGTTTACGGTTTAGGGTTTAGGGTTTAATGATTCAAGGTTTTATGGTATAGGGTTTGGGGTTTAGGGTTTGGGTTTAGGGGTTAGGGTTTAGAGTTTAGGCTTTTTGGGTTTTAAGCTTTGGGGTTTAGGATTTCAGGGGTTTTGGGTTTTGGGGTTTCACTATTAGGGTTATAGGTTTTCCATGTTAGGGTTTTAGGGTTTAACCCTAAAGGGTTTAGGGTTGAGGGTTTAGGGTTTAGGGTTTGGGTTTTGGGTTTGGGTTTAGGGTTTGGGTTTAGGGTTTAGGGTTTGGGCTTTAGCGTTTAGGGTTCAGGGTTTAGGGTTTAGGGTTTAGGGTTTGGGATTTAGGGTCTAGGGTTTAGGGTTTGTGATTCAAGGTTTTACGGTATAGGGTTTAGGGTTTAGGGTTTAGGGTTTGGGTTTAGGGTTTGGGTTTAGGGTTTGGGCTTTAGGGTTTAGGGTTTAGGGTTTAGGGTTTTCGGTTTAGGGTTTAGGGTTTGGGATTTAGGGTTTGGGGTTTAGGGTTTAGGGTTTTGTGATTCAAGGTTTTATGGTATAGGGTTTAGGGTTTGGGTTTAGGGTTTGCGTTTAGGGTTTAGGGTTTGGGTTTAGGGTTTAGGGTTTAGGGTTTGGGATTTTGGGTTTGGGGTTTAGGGTTTGGGTATAGGGTTTAGGGTTTAGGGTTTATTGATTCAAGGTTTTATGGTGTAGGGTTGAGGGTTTGGGGTTTGGGTTTAGGGTTTAGGGTTTGGGCTTTTTGGGTTTTAAGGTTTAGGGTTTCAATGTTAGGGTTATAGGTTTTCCATGTTTGGGTTTTAGGGTTTAACCACTGAAAGGGTTTTAGGGTTAAGGGTTTTAGGGTTTAGGGTTTAGGGTTTTGTGATTCAAGGTTTTATGGTATAGGGTTTAGGGTTTAGGGTTTGGGTTTAGGGTTTGGGTTTAGGGTTTAGTGTTTAGGTTTTGGGGTTTAGGGTTTAGGGTATAGGGTTTAGGGTTTGGGCTTTTTGGGTTTTAAGGTTTAGGGTTGCAATGTTAGGGTTATAGGTTTTCCATGTTTGGGTTTTAGGGTTTAACCCTAGAGGATTAGGTTTAGGGTTTAGGGTTTGGGTTTAGGGTTTTGGGTTTAGGGTTTGGGCTTTAGCGTTTAGGGTTTAGGGTTCAGGGTTTAGGGTTTAGGGTTTTGGGTTTAGGGTTTAGGGTTTAGTGTTTAGGGTTTGTGATTCAAGGTTTTACGGTATAGGGTTTAAGGTTAACGGTTTTGGTTTAGGGTTTAGGGTTTGGGATTTAGGGTTTAGTGTTTAGGGTTTGGGGTTTTGGGTTTGGGGTTTAGGGTTTGGGTATAGGGTTTAGGGTTTAGGGTTTATTGATTCAAGGTTTTATGGTATAGGGTTTAGGGTTTAGGGTTTGGGGTTTAGGGTTTAGGGTTTAGGGTTTGGGCTTTTTGGGTTTTAAGGTTTAGGGTTTCAATGTTAGGGTTATAGGTTTTCCATGTTTGGGTTTTAGGGTTTAACCCTAGAGGGTTTAGGGTTAAGGGTTTTAGGGTTTAGGGTTTAGGGTTTTGTGATTCAAGGTTTTATGGTATAGGGTTTAGGGTTTAGGGTTTGGGTTTAGGGTTTAGTGTTTAGGGTTTAGGGTTTAGGGTTTAGGGTTTGTGATTCAAGGTTTTACGGTATAGGGTTTAGGGTTTTGGTTTAGGGTTTGGGTTTAGGGTTTGGGCTTGAGGGTTTAGGGTTTTGGGTTTAGGGTTTAGGGTTTAGGGTTTAGGGTTTGGGGTTTAGGGTTTAGGGTTTTGTGATTCAAGGTTTTATGGTATAGGGTTTAGGGTTTGGGTGTAGGGTTTAGGGTTTAGAGTTTAGGCTTTTTAGGTTTTAAGCTTTGGGGTTTAGGATTTCAGGGGTTTTGGATTTTGGGGTTTCACTATTAGGGTTATAGGTTTTCCATGTTAGGGTTTTAGGGTTTAACCCTAAAGGGTTTAGGGTTGAGGGTATAGGGTTTAGGGTTTAGAGTTTGGGTTTAGGGTTTAGGGTTTAGGGTTTAGGGTTTAGAGTTTAGGCTTTTTGGGTTTTAAGCTTTGGGGTTTAGGATTTCAGGGGTTTTGGGTTTTGGGGTTTCACTATTAGGGTTATAGGTTTTCCATGTTAGGGTTTTAGGGTTTAACCCTAAAGGGTTTAGGGTTGAGGGTTTAGGGTTTAGGGTTTGGGTTTTGGGTTTGGGTTTAGGGTTTGGGTTTAGGGTTTAGGGTTTGGGCTTTAGCGTTTAGGGTTCAGGGTTTAGGGTTTGTGATTGAGGTTTTACGGTATAGGGTTTAGGGTTTAGGGTTTAGGGTTTGGGTTTAGGGTTTGGGTTTAGGGTTTGGGCTTTAGGGTTTAGGGTTTAGGGTTTTCGGTTTAGGGTTTAGGGTTTGGGATTTAGGGTTTGGGGTTTAGGGTTTAGGGTTTGGGATTTAGGGTTTAGGGTTTAGGGTTTGTGATTCAAGGTTTTACGGTATAGAGTTTAGGGTTTAGGGTTTAGGGTTTGGGTTTAGGGTTTGGGTTTAGGGTTTGGGCTTTAGGGTTTAGGGTTTAGGGTTTAGGGTTTTCGGTTTAGGGTTTAGGGTTAGGGATTTAGGGTTTGGGGTTTAGGGTTTAGGGTTTTGTGATTCAAGGTTTTATGGTATAGGGTTTAGGGTTTGGGTTTTAGGGTTTAGGGTTTAGGGTTTGGGTTTAGGGTTTAGGGTTTGGGTTTTGGGTTTGGGTTTAGGGTTTGGGTTTAGGGTTTAGGGTTTGGGCTTTAGCGTTTAGGGTTCAGGGTCTAGGGTTCAGGGTTTAGGGTTTGGGATTTAGGGTTTAGGGTTTAGGGTTTGTGATTCAAGGTTTTACGGTATAGGGTTTAGGGTTTAGGGTTTAGGGTTTGGGTTTAGGGTTTAGGTTTAGGGTTTGGGCTTTAGGGTTTAGGGTTTAGGGTTTAGGGTTTTCGGTTTAGGGTTTAGGGTTTGGGATTTAGGGTTTGGGGTTTAGGGTTTAGGGTTTTGTGATTCAAGGTTTTATGGTATAGGGTTTAGGGTTTGGGTTTAGGGTTTAGGGTTTAGGGTTTGGGATTTTGGGTTTGGGGTTTAGGGTTTGGGTATAGGGTTTAGGGTTTAGGGTTTATTGATTCAAGGTTTTATGGTATAGGGTTGAGGGTTTGGGGTTTAGGGTTTAGGGTTTAGGGTTTGGGCTTTTTGGGTTTTAAGGTTTAGGGTTTCAATGTTAGGGTTATAGGTTTTCCATGTTTGGGTTTTAGGGTTTAATCCTAGAGGGTTTAGGGTTAAGGGTTTTAGGGTTTAGGGTTTAGGGTTTTGTGATTCAAGGTTTTATGGTATAGGGTTTAGGGTTTGGGTGTAGGGTTTAGGGTTTAGAGTTTAGGCTTTTTGGGTTTTAAGCTTTGGGGTTTAGGATTTCAGGGGTTTTGGATTTTGGGGTTTCACTATTAGGGTTATAGGTTTTCCATGTTAGGGTTTTAGGGTTTAACCCTAAAGGGTTTAGGGTTGAGGGTATAGGGTTTAGGGTTTAGAGTTTGGGTTTAGGGTTTAGGGTTTAGGGTTTAGAGTTTAGGCTTTTTGGGTTTTAAGCTTTGGGGTTTAGGATTTCAGGGGTTTTGGGTTTTGGGGTTTCACTATTAGGGTTATAGGTTTTCCATGTTAGGGTTTTAGGGTTTAACCCTAAAGGGTTTAGGGTTGAGGGTTTAGGGTTTAGGGTTTGGGTTTTGGGTTTGGGTTTAGGGTTTGGGTTTAGGGTTTAGGGTTTGGGCTTTAGCGTTTAGGGTTCAGGGTTTAGGGTTTGTGATTCAAGGTTTTACGGTATAGGGTTTAGGGTTTAGGGTTTAGGGTTTGGGTTTAGGGTTTGGGTTTAGGGTTTGGGCTTTAGGGTTTAGGGTTTAGGGTTTTCGGTTTAGGGTTTAGGGTTTGGGATTTAGGGTTTGGGGTTTAGGGTTTAGGGTTTGGGATTTAGGGGTTTAGGGTTTAGGGTTTGTGATTCAAGGTTTTACGGTATAGAGTTTAGGGTTTAGGGTTTAGGGTTTGGGTTTAGGGTTTGGGTTTAGGGTTTGGGCTTTAGGGTTTAGGGTTTAGGGTTTAGGGTTTTCGGTTTAGGGTTTAGGGTTAGGGATTTAGGGTTTGGGGTTTAGGGTTTAGGGTTTTGTGATTCAAGGTTTTATGGTATAGGGTTTAGGGTTTGGGTTTTAGGGTTTAGGGTTTAGGGTTTAGGGTTTGGGTTTAGGGTTTAGGGTTTGGGTTTTGGGTTTGGGTTTAGGGTTTGGGTTTAGGGTTTAGGGTTTGGGCTTTAGCGTTTAGGGTTCAGGGTCTAGGGTTCAGGGTTTAGGGTTTGGGATTTAGGGTTTAGGGTTTAGGGTTTGTGATTCAAGGTTTTACGGTATAGGGTTTAGGGTTTAGGGTTTAGGGTTTGGGTTTAGGGTTTAGGTTTAGGGTTTGGGCTTTAGGGTTTAGGGTTTAGGGTTTAGGGTTTTCGGTTTAGGGTTTAGGGTTTGGGATTTAGGGTTTGGGGTTTAGGGTTTAGGGTTTTGTGATTCAAGGTTTTATGGTATAGGGTTTAGGGTTTGGGTTTAGGGTTTAGGGTTTAGGGTTTGGGATTTTGGGTTTGGGGTTTAGGGTTTGGGTATAGGGTTTAGGGTTTAGGGTTTATTGATTCAAGGTTTTATGGTATAGGGTTGAGGGTTTGGGGTTTAGGGTTTAGGGTTTAGGGTTTGGGCTTTTTGGGTTTTAAGGTTTAGGGTTTCAATGTTAGGGTTATAGGTTTTCCATGTTTGGGTTTTAGGGTTTAATCCTAGAGGGTTTAGGGTTAAGGGTTTTAGGGTTTAGGGTTTAGGGTTTTGTGATTCAAGGTTTTATGGTATAGGGTTTAGGGTTTACGGTTTGGGTTTAGGGTTTGGGTTTAGGGTTTAGTGTTTAGGTTTTTGGGATTAGGGTTTAGGGTATAGGGTTTAGGGTTTGGGCTTTTTGGGTTTTAAGGTTTAGGGTTGCAATGTTAGGGTTATAGGTTTTCCATGTTTGGGTTTTAGGGTTTAACCCTAGAGGATTAGGTTTAGGGTTTAGGGTTTGGGTTTAGGGTTTAGGGTTTAGGGTTTGGGCTTTAGCGTTTAGGGTTTAGGGTTCAGGGTTTAGGGTTTAGGGTTTTGGGTTTAGGGTTTAGGGTTTAGTGTTTAGGGTTTGTGATTCAAGGTTTTACGGTATAGGGTTTAAGGTTAAGGGTTTTGGTTTAGGGTTTAGGGTTTGGGATTTAGGGTTCAGTGTTTAGGGTTTGGGGTTGTGGGTTTGGGGATTAGGGTTTGGGTATAGGGTTTAGGGTTTAGGGTTTATTGATTCAAGGTTTTATGGTATAGGGTTTAGGGTTTAGGGTTTGGGGTTTAGGGTTTAGGGTTTAGGGTTTGGGCTTTTTGGGTGTTAAGGTTTAGGGTTTCAATATTAGGGTTATAGGTTTTCCATTTTTGGGTTTTAGGGTTTAACCCTAGAGGGTTTAGGGTTAAGGGTTTAGGGTTTAGGGTTTTGTGATTCAAGGTTTTATGGTATAGGGTTTAGGGTTTAGGGTTTGGGTTTAGGGTTTGGGTTTAGGGTTTAGTGTTTAGGGTTTAGGGTTTAGGGTTTAGGGTTTGTGATTCAAGGTTTTACGGTATAGGGTTTAGGGTTTTGGTTTAGGGTTTGGGTTTAGGGTTTGGGCTTTAGGGTTTAGGGTTTTGGGCTTAGGGTTTAGGGTTTAGGGTTTAGGTTTTTCGGTTTAGGGTTTAGGGTTTGGGATTTAGGGTTTGGGGTTTAGGGTTTAGGGTTTTGTGATTCAAGGTTTTATGGTATAGGGTTTAGGGTTTGGGTTTAGGGTTTGGGTTTAGGGTTTAGGGTTTGGGTTTAGGGTTTAGGGCTTAGGGTTTGGGGTTTTGGGTTTGGGGTTTGGGGTGTGGGTATAGGGCTTAGGGTTTATTGATTCAAGGTTTTATGGTATAGGGTTTAGGGTTTAGGGTTTGGGCTTTTTGAGTTTTAAGGTTTAGGGTTTCAATGTTAGGGTTATAGGTTTTCCATGTTTGGGTTTTAGGGTTTAACCCTAGAGGGTTTAGGGTTAAAGGTTTTAGGGTTTAGGGTTTAGGGTTTTGTGATTCAAGGTTTCATGGTATAGGGTTTAGGGTTTAGGGTTTGGGTTTAGGGTTTGGGTTTAGGGTTTAGTGTTTAGGGTTTGGGGTTTAGGGTTTAGGGTATAGGGTTTAGGGTTTGGGCTTTTTGGGTTTTAAGGTTTAGCGTTTCAATGTTAGGGTTATAGGTTTTCCATGTTTGGGTTTTAGGGTTTAACCCTAGAGGATTGGGTTTAGGGTTTAGGGTTTGGGTTTAGGGTTTAGGGTTTAGGGTTTGGGCTTTAGCGTTTAGAGTTTAGGGTTCAGGGTTTAGGGTTTAGGGTTTTGGGTTTAGGGTTTAAGGTTTGTGATTCAAGGTTTTACGGTGTAGGGTTTAGGGTTTAGGGTTTTGGTTTAGGGTTTGGGTTTAGGGTTTGGGCTTTAGGGTTTAGGGTTTAGGGTTTTGGGTTTAGGGTTTAGGGTTTGGGGTTTAGGGTTTAGGGTTTCGTGATTCAAGGTTTAGTGGTATAGGGTTTAGGGTTTGGGTTTAGGGTTTGGGTTTAGGGTTTAGGGTTTACGGTTTTATGATTCAAGGTTTTATGGTATAGGGTTTAGGGTTTAGGGTTTGGGTTTAGGGGTTAGGGTTTAGAGTTTAGGCTTTTTGGGTTTTAAGCTTTGGGGTTCAGGATTTCAGGGGTTTTGGGTTTTGGCGTTTCACTATTAGGGTTATATGTTTTCCATGTTAGGGTTTTAGGGTTTAACCCTAAAGGGTTTAGAGTTGAGGGTATAGGGTTTAGGGTTTAGGGTTTGGGTTTAGGGTTTAGGGTTTAGGGTTTAGAGTTTAGGCTTTTTGGGTTTTAAGCTTTGGGGTTTAGGATTTCAGGGGTTTTGGGTTTTGGGGTTTCACTATTAGGGTTATAGGTTTTCCATGTTAGGGTTTTAGGGTTTAACCCTAAAGGGTTTAGGGTTAAGGGTTTAGGGTTTAGGGTTTGGGTTTAGGGTTTGGGTTTAGGGTTTAGGGTTTGGCCTTTAGCGTTTAGGGTTCAGGGTTTAGGGTTTAGGGTTTAGGGTTTGGGATTTATGGTTTAGGGTTTAGGGTTTAGGGTTTGTGATTCAAAGTTTTACTGTATTGGGTTTAGGGTTTAGGGTTTGGGTTTAGGGTTTGGGTTTAGGGTTTAAGGTTTTCGGTTTAGGGTTTAGGGTTTGGGATTTAGGGTTTGGGGTTTAGGGTTTAGGGTTTTGTGATTCAAGGTTTTATGGTATAGGGTTTAGGGTTTGGGTTTAGGGTTTGGGTTTAGGGTTTAGGGTTTGGGTTTAGGGTTTAGGGCTTAGGGTTTGGGGTTTTGGGTTTGGGGTTTAGGGTTTGGGTATAGGGTTTAGGGTTTAGGGTTTATTGATTCAAGGTTTTATGGCATAGGGTTTAGGGTTTGGGGTTTAGGGTTTAGGGTTTAGGGTTTGGGTTTAGGGTTTAGTGTTTAGGGTTTGGGGTTTAGGGTTTAGGGTATAGGGTTTAGGGTTTGGGCTTTTTGGGTTTTAAGGTTTAGCGTTTCAATGTTAGGGTTATAGGTTTTCCATGTTTGGGTTTTAGGGTTTAACCCTAGAGGATTAGGTTTAGGGTTTAGGGTTTGGGTTTAGGGTTTAGGGTTTAGGGTTTGGGCTTTAGCGTTTAGAGTTTAGGGTTCAGGGTTTAGGGTTTAGGGTTTAGGGTTTTGGGTTTAGGGTTTAAGGTTTGTGATTCAAGGTTTTACGGTGTAGGGTTTAGGGTTTAGGGTTTTGGTTTAGGGTTTGGGTTTAGGGTTTGGGCTTTAGGGTTTAGGGTTTAGGGTTTTGGGTTTAGGGTTTAGGGTTTGGGGTTTAGGGTTTAGGGTTTCGTGATTCAAGGTTTAGTGGTATAGGGTTTAGGGTTTGGGTTTAGGGTTTGGGTTTAGGGTTTAGGGTTTAGGGTTTTATGATTCAAGGTTTTACGGTATAGGGTTTAGGGTTTAGGGTTTGGGTTTAGGGGTTAGGGTTTAGAGTTTAGGCTTTTTGGGTTTTAAGCTTTGGGGTTCAGGATTTCAGGGGTTTTGGGTTTTGGCGTTTCACTATTAGGGTTATATGTTTTCCATGTTAGGGTTTTAGGGTTTAACCCTAAAGGGTTTAGGGTTGAGGGTATAGGGTTTAGGGTTTAGGGTTTGGGTTTAGGGTTTAGGGTTTAGGGTTTAGAGTTTAGGCTTTTTGGGTTTTAAGCTTTGGGGTTTAGGATTTCAGGGGTTTTGGGTTTTGGGGTTTCACTATTAGGGTTATAGGTTTTCCATGTTAGGGTTTTAGGGTTTAACCCTAAAGGGTTTAGGGTTGAGGGTTTAGGGTTTAGGGTTTGGGTTTAGGGTTTGGGTTTAGGGTTTAGGGTTTGGGCTTTAGCGTTTAGGGTTCAGGGTTTAGGGTTGAGGGTTTAGGGTTTGGGATTTATGGTTTAGGGTTTAGGGTTTAGGGTTTGTGATTCAAAAGTTTTCTTGTATAGGGGTTTAGGGTTTAGGGTTTGGGTTTAGGGTTTGGGTTTAGGGTTTAAGGTTTTCGGTTTAGGGTTTAGGGTTTGGGATTTAGGGTTTGGGGTTTAGGGTTTAGGGTTTTGTGATTCAAGGTTTTATGGTATAGGGTTTAGGGTTTGGGTTTAGGGTTTGGGTTTAGGGTTTAGGGTTTGGGTTTAGGGTTTAGGGCTTAGGGTTTGGGGTTTTGGGTTTGGGGTTTAGGGTTTGGGTATAGGGTTTAGGGTTTAGGGTTTATTGATTCAAGGTTTTATGGCATAGGGTTTAGGGTTTGGGGTTTAGGGTTTAGGGTTTAGGGTTTGGGCTTTTTGGGTTTTAAGGTTTAGGGTTTCAATGTTAGGCTTATAGTTTTTCCATGTTTGGGTTTTAGGGTTTAACCCTAGAGGGTTTAGGGTTAAGGGTTTTAGGGTTTAGGGTTTAGGGTTTTGTGATTCAAGGTTTTATGGTATAGGGTTTAGGGTTTAGGGTTTGGGTTTAGGGTTTGGGTTTAGGGTTTAATGTTTAGGTTTTGGGGTTTAGGGTTTAGGGTATAGGGTTTAGGGTTTAGGGTTTGGGTTTAGGGTTTAGGGTTTAGGGTTTAGAGTTTAGGCTTTTTGGGTTTTAAGCTTTGGGGTTTAGGATTTCAGGGGTTTTGGGTTTTGGGGTTTCACTATTAGGGTTATAGGTTTTCCATGTTTGGGTTTTAGGGTTTAACCCTAAAGGGTTTAGGGTTGAGGGTTTAGGGTTTGGGTTTTTGGTTTGGGTTTAGGGTTTGGGTTTAGGGTTTAGGGTTTGGGCTTTAGCGTTTAGGGTTCAGGGTTTAGGGTTTAGGGTTTAGGGTTTGGGATTTAGGGTTTAGGGTTTAGGGTTTGTGATTCAAGGTTTTACGGTATAGGGTTTAGGGTTTAGGGTTTGGGTTTAGGGTTTGGGTGTATGGTTTGGGCTTTAGGGTTTAGGGTTTAGGGTTTTCGGTTTAGGGTTTAGGGTTTGGGATTTAGGGTTTGGGGTTTAAGGTTTAGGGTTTTGTGATTCAAGGTTTTATGGTATAGGGTTTAGGGTTTGGGTTTAGGGTTTGCGTTTAGGGTTTAGGGTTTGGGTTTAGGGTTTAGGGTTTAGTGTTTGGGATTTTGGGTTTGGGGTTTAGGGTTTGGGTATAGGGTTTAGGGTTTAGGGTTTAGGGTTTAGGGTTTAGTGTTTGGGATTTTGGGTTTGGGGTTTAGGGTTTGGGTATAGGGTTTAGGGTTTAGGGTTTATTGATTCAAGGTTTTATGGTATAGGGTTTAGGGTTTGGGTTTAGGGTTTGGGTTTAGGGTTTGGGCTATAGGGTTTAGGGTTTAGGGTTTTCGGTTTAGGGTTTGGGATTTAGGGTTTGGGGTTTAGGGTTTAGGGTTTTGTGATTCAAGGTTTTATGGTATAGGGTTTAGGGTTTGGGTTTAGGGTTTGGGTTTAGGGTTTAGGGTTTGGGTTTAGGGTTTAGGGCTTAGGGTTTGGGGTTTTGGGTTTGGGGTTTAGGGTTTGGGTATAGGGCTTAGGATTTAGGGTTTATTGATTCAAGCTTTTATGGTATAGGGTTTAGGGTTTAGGGTTTGGGCTTTTTGAGTTTTAAGGTTTAGGGTTACAATGTTAGGGTTATAGGTTTTCCATGTTTGGGTTTTAGGGTTTAACCCTAGAGGGATTAGGGTTAAGGGTTTTAGGGTTTAGGGTTTAGGGTTTTGTGATTCAAGGTTTTATGGTATAGGGTTTAGGGTTTAGGGTTTGGGTTTAGGGTTTGGGTTTAGGGTTTAGTGTTTAGGGTTTGGGGTTTAGGGTTTAGGGTATAGGGTTTAGGGTTTGGGCTTTTTTGGGTTTTAAGGTTTAGGGTTTTCAATGTTAGGGTTATAGGTTTTCCATGTTTGGGTTTTAGGGTTTAACCCTAGAGGATTGGGTTTAGGGTTTAGGGTTTGGGTTTAGGGTTTAGGGTTTAGGGTTTGGGCTTTAGCGTTTAGGGTTTAGGGTTCAGGGTTTAGGGTTTAGGGTTTTGGGTTTAGGGTTTAGGGTTTGTGATTCAAGGTTTTACGGTATAGTGTTTAGGGTTTAGGGTTTTGGTTTAGGGTTTGGGTTTAGGGTTTGGGCTTTAGGGTTTAGGGTTTTGGGTTTAGGGTTTAGGGTTTGGGGTTTAGGGTTTAGGGTTTTGTGATTCAAGGTTTAGTGGTATAGGGTTTAGGGTTTGGGTTTAGGGTTTAGGGTTTAGGGTTTTATGATTCAAGGTTTTATGGTATAGGGTTTAGGGTTTAGGGTTTGGGTTTAGGGGTTAGGGTTTAGAGTTTAGGCTTTTTGGGTTTTAAGCTTTGGGGTTTAGGATTTCAGGGGTTTTGGGTTTTGGCGTTTCACTATTAGGGTTATATGTTTTCCATGTTAGGGTTTTAGGGTTTAACCCTAAAGGGTTTAGGGTTGAGGGTATAGGGTTTAGGGTTTAGGGTTTGGGTTTAGGGTTTAGGGTTTAGGGTTTAGAGTTTAGGCTTTTTGGGTTTTAAGCTTTGGGGTTTAGGATTCCCAGGGGTTTTGGGTTTTGGGGTTTCACTATTAGGGTTATAGGTTTTCCATGTTAGGGTTTTAGGGTTTAACCCTAAAGGGTTTAGGGTTGAGGGTTTAGGGTTTGGGTTTTGGGTTTGGGTTTGGGTTTAGGGTTTGGGTTTAGGGTAGGGTTGAGGGTTTAGGGTTTGGGTTTTGGGTTTGGGTTTAGGGTTTGGGTTTAGGGTTTAGGGTTTAGGCTTTAGCGTTTAGGGTTCAGGGTTTCGGGTTTAGGGTTTAGGGTTTGGGATTTAGGGTTTAGGGTTTAGGGTTTGTGATTCAAGGTTTTACGGTATAGGGTTTAGGGTTTAGGGTTTGGGTTTAGGGTTTAGGGTTTAAAGTTTAGGCTTTTTGGGTTTTAAGCTTTGGGGTTTAGGATTTCAGTGGTTTTGGGTTTTGGGGTTTCACTATTAGGGTTATAGGTTTTCCATGTTAGGGTTTTAGGGTTTAACCCTAAAGGGTTTAGGGTTGAGGGTATAGGGTTTAGGGTTTAGGGTTTGGGTTTAGGGTTTAGGGTTTAGGGTTTAGAGTTTAGGCTTTTTGGGTTTTAAGCTTTGGGGTTTAGGATTTCAGGGGTTTTGGGTTTTGGGGTTTCACTATTAGGGTTATAGGTTTTCCATGTTAGGGTTTTAGGGTTTAACCCTAAAGGGTTTAGGGTTGAGGGTTTAGGGATTGTGTTTTGGGTTTGGGTTTAGGGTTTGGGTTTAGGGTTTAGGGTTTGGGCTTTAGCGTTTAGGGTTCAGGGTTTATGGTTTGGGATTTAGGGTTTAGGGTTTGTGATTCAAGGTTTTACGGTATAGGGTTTAGGGTTTAGGGTTTGGGTTTAGGGTTTGGGTTTAGGGTTTGGGCTTTAGGGTTTAGGGTTTAGGGTTTAGGGTTTTCGGTTTAGGGTTTAGGGTTTGGGATTTAGGGTTTGGGGTTTAGGGTTTAGGGTTTTGTGATTCAAGGTTTTATGGTATAGGGTTTAGGGTTTGGGTTTAGGGTTTAGGGTTTGGGTTTAGGGTTTGGGTTTAGGGTTTAAGGTTTTCGGTTTAGGGTTTAGGGTTTGGGATTTAGGGTTTGGGGTTTAGGGTTTAGGGTTTTGTGATTCAAGGTTTTTATGGTATAGGGTTTAGGGTTTGGGTTTAGGGTTTGGGTTTAGGGTTTAGGGTTTGGGTTTAGGGTTTAGGGCTTAGGGTTTGGGGTTTTGGGTTTGGGGTTTAGGGTTTGGGTATAGGGTTTAGGGTTTAGGGTTTATTGATTCAAGGTTTTATGGCATAGGGTTTAGGGTTTGGGGTTTAGGGTTTAGGGTTTAGGGTTTGGGCTTTTTGGGTTTTAAGGTTTAGGGTTTCAATGTTAGGGTTATAGTTTTTCCATGTTTGGGTTTTAGGGTTTAACCCTAGAGGGTTTAGGGTTAAGGGTTTTAGGGTTTAGGGTTTAGGGTTTTGTGATTCAAGGTTTTATGGTATAGGGTTTAGGGTTTAGGGTTTGGGTTTAGGGTTTGGGTTTAGGGTTTAGTGTTTAGGTTTTGGGGTTTAGGGTTTAGGGTATAGGGTTTAGGGTTTAGGGTTTGGGTTTAGGGTTTAGGGTTTAGGGTTTAGAGTTTAGGCTTTTTGGGTTTTAAGCTTTGGGGTTTAGGATTTCAGGGGTTTTGGGTTTTGGGGTTTCACTATTAGGGTTATAGGTTTTCCATCTTTGGGTTTTAGGGTTTAACCCTAAAGGGTTTAGGGTTGAGGGTTTAGGGTTTGGGTTTTTGGTTTGGGTTTAGGGTTTGGGTTTAGGGTTTAGGGTTTGGGCTTTAGCGTTTAGGGTTCAGGGTTTAGGGTTTAGGGTTTAGGGTTTGGGATTTAGGGTTTAGGGTTTAGGGTTTGTGATTCAAGGTTTTACGGTATAGGGTTTAGGGTTTAGGGTTTGGGTTTAGGGTTTGGGTGTATGGTTTGGGCTTTAGGGTTTAGGGTTTAGGGTTTTCGGTTTAGGGTTTAGGGTTTGGGATTTAGGGTTTGGGGTTTAGGGTTTAGGGTTTTGTGATTTAAGGTTTTATGGTATGGGGTTTAGGGTTTGGGTTTAGGGTTTGCGTTTAGGGTTTAGGGTTTGGGTTTAGGGTTTAGGGTTTAGTGTTTGGGATTTTGGGTTTGGGGTTTAGGGTTTGGGTATAGGGTTTAGGGTTTAGGGTTTATTGATTCAAGGTTTTATGGTATAGGGTTTAGGGTTTGGGTTTAGGGTTTGGGCTATAGGGTTTAGGGTTTAGGGTTTTCGGTTTAGGGTTTGGGATTTAGGGTTTGGGGTTTAGGGTTTAGGGTTTTGTGATTCAAGGTTTTATGGTATAGGGTTTAGGGTTTGGGTTTAGGGTTTGGGTTTAGGGTTTAGGGTTTGGGTTTAGGGTTTAGGGCTTAGGGTTTGGGGTTTTGGGTTTGGGGTTTAGGGTTTGGGTATAGGGCTTAGGATTTAGGGTTTATTGATTCAAGCTTTTATGGTATAGGGTTTAGGGTTTAGGGTTTGGGCTTTTTGAGTTTTACGGTTTAGGGTTACAATGTTAGGGTTATAGGTTTTCCATGTTTGGGTTTTAGGGTTTAACCCTAGAGGGATTAGGGTTAAGGGTTTTAGGGTTTAGGGTTTAGGGTTTTGTGATTCAAGGTTTTATGGTATAGGGTTTAGGGTTTAGGGTTTGGGTTTAGGGTTTGGGTTTAGGGTTTAGTGTTTAGGGTTTGGGGTTTAGGGTTTAGGGTATAGGGTTTAGGGTTTGGGCTTTTTGGGTTTTAAGGTTTAGGGTTTCAATGTTAGGGTTATAGGTTTTCCATGTTTGGGTTTTAGGGTTTAACCCTAGAGGATTGGGTTTAGGGTTTAGGGTTTGGGTTTAGGGTTTAGGGTTTAGGGTTTGGGCTTTAGCGTTTAGGGTTTAGGGTTCAGGGTTTAGGGTTTAGGGTTTTGGGTTTAGGGTTTAGGGTTTGTGATTCAAGGTTTTACGGTATAGTGTTTAGGGTTTAGGGTTTTGGTTTAGGGTTTGGGTTTAGGGTTTGGGCTTTAGGGTTTAGGGTTTTGGGTTTAGGGTTTAGGGTTTGGGGTTTAGGGTTTAGGGTTTTGTGATTCAAGGTTTAGTGGTATAGGGTTTAGGGTTTGGGTTTAGGGTTTAGGGTTTAGGGTTTTATGATTCAAGGTTTTTATGGTATAGGGTTTAGGGTTTAGGGTTTGGGTTTAGGGGTTAGGGTTTAGAGTTTAGGCTTTTTGGGTTTTAAGCTTTGGGGTTTAGGATTTCGGGGGTTTTTGGGTTTTGGCGTTTCACTATTAGGGTTATATGTTTTTCCATGTTAGGGTTTTAGGGTTTAACCACTAAGGGTTTAGGAGTTGAGGGTATAGGGTTTAGGGTTTAGGGTTTGGGTTTAGGGTTTAGGGTTTAGGGTTTAGAGTTTAGGCTTTTTTGGGTTTTAAGCTTTGGGGTTTAGGATTCCCGGGGGTTTTGGGTTTTGGGGTTTCACTATTAGGGTTATAGGTTTTCCATGTTAGGGTTTTAGGGTTTAACCCTAAAGGGTTTAGGGTTGAGGGTTTAGGGTTTGGGTTTTGGGTTTGGGTTTGGGTTTAGGGTTTGGGTTTAGGGTAGGGTTGAGGGTTTAGGGTTTGGGTTTTGGGTTTGGGTTTAGGGTTTGGGTTTAGGGTTTAGGGTTTAGGCTTTAGCGTTTAGGGTTCAGGGTTTCGGGTTTAGGGTTTAGGGTTTAGGGTTTGTGATTCAAGGTTTTACGGTATAGGGTTTAGGGTTTAGGGTTTGGGTTTAGGGTTTAGGGTTTAAAGTTTAGGCTTTTTGGGTTTTAAGCTTTGGGGTTTAGGATTTCAGTGGTTTTGGGTTTTGGGGTTTCACTATTAGGGTTATAGGTTTTCCATGTTAGGGTTTTAGGGTTTAACCCTAAAGGGTTTAGGGTTGAGGGTATAGGGTTTAGGGTTTAGGGTTTGGGTTTAGGGTTTAGGGTTTAGGGTTTAGAGTTTAGGCTTTTTGGGTTTTAAGCTTTGGGGTTTAGGATTTCAGGGGTTTTGGGTTTTGGCGTTTCACTATTAGGGTTATATGTTTTCCATGTTAGGGTTTTAGGGTTTAACCCTAAAGGGTTTAGGGTTGAGGGTATAGGGTTTAGGGTTTAGGGTTTGGGTTTAGGGTTTAGGGTTTAGGGTTTAGAGTTTAGGCTTTTTGGGTTTTAAGCTTTGGGGTTTAGGATTCCCAGGGGTTTTGGGTTTTGGGGTTTCACTATTAGGGTTATAGGTTTTCCATGTTAGGGTTTTAGGGTTTAACCCTAAAGGGTTTAGGGTTGAGGGTTTAGGGTTTGGGTTTTGGGTTTGGGTTTGGGTTTAGGGTTTGGGTTTAGGGTAGGGTTGAGGGTTTAGGGTTTGGGTTTTGGGTTTGGGTTTAGGGTTTGGGTTTAGGGTTTAGGGTTTAGGCTTTAGCGTTTAGGGTTCAGGGTTTCGGGTTTAGGGTTTAGGGTTTAGGGTTTGTGATTCAAGGTTTTACGGTATAGGGTTTAGGGTTTAGGGTTTGGGTTTAGGGTTTAGGGTTTAAAGTTTAGGCTTTTTGGGTTTTAAGCTTTGGGGTTTAGGATTTCAGTGGTTTTGGGTTTTGGGGTTTCACTATTAGGGTTATAGGTTTTCCATGTTAGGGTTTTAGGGTTTAACCCTAAAGGGTTTAGGGTTGAGGGTATAGGGTTTAGGGTTTAGGGTTTGGGTTTAGGGTTTAGGGTTTAGGGTTTAGAGTTTAGGCTTTTTGGGTTTTAAGCTTTGGGGTTTAGGATTTCGGGGGTTTTGGGTTTTGGGGTTTCATTATTAGGGTTATAGGTTTTCCATGTTAGGGTTTTAGGGTTTAACCCTAAAGGGTTTAGGGTTGAGGGTTTAGGGATTGTGTTTTGGGTTTGGGTTTGGGTTTGGGTTTAGGGTTTAGGGTTTGGGCTTTAGCGTTTAGGGTTCAGGGTTTATGGTTTGGGATTTAGGGTTTAGGGTTTGTGATTCAAGGTTTTACGGTATAGGGTTTAGGGTTTAGGGTTTGGGTTTAGGGTTTGGGTTTAGGGTTTGGGCTTTAGGGTTTAGGGTTTAGGGTTTAGGGTTTTCGGTTTAGGGTTTAGGGTTTGGGATTTAGGGTTTGGGGTTTAGGGTTTAGGGTTTTGTGATTCAAGGTTTTATGGTATAGGGTTTAGGATTTGGGTTTAGGGTTTAGGGTTTGGGTTTAGGGTTTGGGTTTAGGGTTTAAGGTTTTCGGTTTAGGGTTTAGGGTTTGGGATTTAGGGTTTGGGGTTTAGGGTTTAGGGTTTTGTGATTCAAGGTTTTATGGTATAGGGTTTAGGGTTTGGGTTTAGGGTTTGGGTTTAGGGTTTAGGGTTTGGGTTTAGGGTTTAGGGCTTAGGGTTTGGGGTTTTGGGTTTGGGGTTTAGGGTTTGGGTATAGGGTTTAGGGTTTAGGGTTTATTGATTCAAGGTTTTATGGCATAGGGTTTAGGGTTTGGGGTTTAGGGTTTAGGGTTTAGGGTTTGGGCTTTTTGGGTTTTAAGGTTTAGGGTTTCAATGTTAGGGTTATAGTTTTTCCATGTTTGGGTTTTTAGGGTTTAACCACTGAAAGGGTTTTAGGGTTAAGGGTTTTTGGGTTTAGGGTTTAGGGTTTTGTGATTCAAGGTTTTATGGTATAGGGTTTAGGGTTTAGGGTTTGGGTTTAGGGTTTGGGTTTAGGGTTTAGTGTTTAGGTTTTTGGGGTTTAGGGTTTAGGGTATAGGGTTTAGGGTTTAGGGTTTGGGTTTAGGGTTTAGGGTTTAGGGTTTAGAGTTTAGGCTTTTTAGGTTTTAAGCTTTGGGGTTTAGGATTTCAGGGGTTTTGGGTTTTGGGGTTTCACTATTAGGGTTATAGGTTTTCCATATTTGGGTTTTAGGGTTTAACCCTAAAGGGTTTAGGGTTGAGGGTTTAGGGTTTGGGTTTTTGGTTTGGGTTTAGGGTTTGGGTTTAGGGTTTAGGGTTTGGGCTTTAGCGTTTAGGGTTCAGGGTTTAGGGTTTAGGGTTTAGGGTTTGGGATTTAGGGTTTAGGGTTTAGGGTTTGTGATTCAAGGTTTTACGGTATAGGGTTTAGGGTTTAGGGTTTGGGTTTAGGGTTTGGGTGTATGGTTTGGGCTTTAGGGTTTAGGGTTTAGGGTTTTCGGTTTAGGGTTTAGGGTTTGGGATTTAGGGTTTGGGGTTTAGGGTTTAGGGTTTTGTGATTCAAGGTTTTATGGTATAGGGTTTAGGGTTTGGGTTTAGGGTTTGCGTTTAGGGTTTAGGGTTTGGGTTTAGGGTTTAGGGTTTAGTGTTTGGGATTTTGGGTTTGGGGTTTAGGGTTTGGGTATAGGGTTTAGGGTTTAGGGTTTATTGATTCAAGGTTTTATGGTATAGGGTTTAGGGTTTGGGTTTAGGGTTTGGGCTATAGGGTTTAGGGTTTAGGGTTTTCGGTTTAGGGTTTGGGATTTAGGGTTTGGGGTTTAGGGTTTAGGGTTTTGTGATTCAAGGTTTTATGGTATAGGGTTTAGGGTTTGGGTTTAGGGTTTGGGTTTAGGGTTTAGGGTTTGGGTTTAGGGTTTAGGGCTTAGGGTTTGGGGTTTTGGGTTTGGGGTTTAGGGTTTGGGTATAGGGCTTAGGATTTAGGGTTTATTGATTCAAGCTTTTATGGTATAGGGTTTAGGGTTTAGGGTTTTGTGATTCAAGGTTTTATGGTATAGGGTTTAGGGTTTAGGGTTTGGGTTTAGGGTTTGGGTTTAGGGTTTAGTGTTTAGGGTTTGGGGTTTAGGGTTTAGGGTATAGGGTTTAGGGTTTGGGCTTTTTGGGTTTTAAGGTTTAGGGTTTCAATGTTAGGGTTATAGGTTTTTCCATGTTTGGGTTTTAGGGTTTAACCACTGAAAGATTAGAGTTTAGGGTTTAGGGTTTGGGTTTAGGGTTTAGGGTTTAGGGTTTGGGCTTTAGCGTTTAGGGTTTAGGGGTTCGGGGTTTAGGGTTTAGGGTTTTGGGTTTAGGGTTTAGGGTTTGTGATTCGAGGTTTTACGGTATAGGGTTTAGGGTTTAGGGTTTTGGTTTAGGGTTTGGGTTTAGGGTTTGGGCTTTAGGGTTTAGGGTTTTGGGTTTAGGGTTTAGGGTTTGGGGTTTAGGGTTTAGGGTTTTGTGATTCAAGGTTTAGTGGTATAGGGTTTAGGGTTTGGGTTTAGGGTTTAGGGTTTAGGGTTTTATGATTCAAGGTTTTATGGTATAGGGTTTAGGGTTTAGGGTTTGGGTTTAGGGGTTAGGGGTTTAGAGTTTAGGCTTTTCGGGTTTTAAGCTTTGGGGTTTAGGATTTCGGGGGTTTTGGGTTTTGGCGTTTCACTATTAGGGTTATATGTTTTTCCATGTTAGGGTTTTAGGGTTTAACCACTAAAGGGTTTAGGAGTTGAGGGTATAGGGGTTTAGGGTTTAGGGTTTGGGTTTAGGGTTTAGGGTTTAGGGTTTAGAGTTTAGGCTTTTTGGGTTTTAAGCTTTGGGGTTTAGGATTCCCAGGGGTTTTGGGTTTTGGGGTTTCACTATTAGGGTTATAGGTTTTCCATGTTAGGGTTTTAGGGTTTAACCCTAAAGGGTTTAGGGTTGAGGGTTTAGGGTTTGGGTTTTGGGTTTGGGTTTGGGTTTAGGGTTTGGGTTTAGGGTAGGGTTGAGGGTTTAGGGTTTGGGTTTTGGGTTTGGGTTTAGGGTTTGGGTTTAGGGTTTAGGGTTTAGGCTTTAGCGTTTAGGGTTCAGGGTTTCGGGTTTAGGGTTTAGGGTTTGGGATTTAGGGTTTAGGGTTTAGGGTTTGTGATTCAAGGTTTTACGGTATAGGGTTTAGGGTTTAGGGTTTGGGTTTAGGGTTTAGGGTTTAAAGTTTAGGCTTTTTGGGTTTTAAGCTTTGGGGTTTAAGATTTCAGTGGTTTTGGGTTTTGGGGTTTCACTATTAGGGTTATAGGTTTTCCATGTTAGGGTTTTAGGGTTTAACCCTAAAGGGTTTAGGGTTGAGGGTATAGGGTTTAGGGTTTAGGGTTTGGGTTTAGGGTTTAGGGTTTAGGGTTTAGAGTTTAGGCTTTTTGGGTTTTAAGCTTTGGGGTTTAGGATTTCAGGGGTTTTGGGTTTTGGGGTTTCACTATTAGGGTTATAGGTTTTCCATGTTAGGGTTTTAGGGTTTAACCCTAAAGGGTTTAGGGTTGAGGGTTTAGGGTTTGGGTTTTGGGTTTGGGTTTAGGGTTTGGGTTTAGGGTTTAGGGTTTGGGCTTTAGCGTTTAGGGTTCAGGGTTTATGGTTTGGGATTTAGGGTTTAGGGTTTGTGATTCAAGGTTTTACGGTATAGGGTTTAGGGTTTAGGGTTTGGGTTTAGGGTTTGGGTTTAGGGTTTGGGCTTTAGGGTTTAGGGTTTAGGGTTTAGGGTTTTCGGTTTAGGGTTTAGGGTTTGGGATTTAGGGTTTGGGGTTTAGGGTTTAGGGTTTTGTGATTCAAGGTTTTATGGTATAGGGTTTAGGGTTTGGGTTTAGGGTTTAGGGTTTGGGTCTAGGGTTTAGGGTTTAGGGTTTGGGGTTTTGGGTTTGGGGTTTAGGGTTTGGGTATAAGGTTTTGGGTTTAGGGTTTATTGATTCAAGGTTTTATGGTATGGGGTTTAGGGTTTAGGGTATGGGGTTTAGGGTTTAGGGTTTAGGGTTTGGGCTTTTTGGGTTTTAAGGTTTAGGGTTTCAATGTTAGGGTTATAGGTTTTCCATATTTGAGTTTTAGGGTTTAACGCTAGAGGGTTTAGGGTTAAGGGTTTTAGGGTTTAGGGTTTAGGGTTTTGTGATTCAAGGTTTTATGGTATAGGGTTTAGGAGTTTGGGTTTAGGGGCTTGGGTTTAGGGGTTTAGTGTTTAGGGTTTAGGGTTGAGGGTATAGGGTTTAGGGTTTTGGGTTTGGGTTTAGGGTTTAGGGTTTAGGGTTTAGAGTTTAGGCTTTTTTGGTTTTAAGCTTTGGGGTTTAGGATTTCAGGGGTTTTGGGTTTTGGGGTTTCACTATTAGGGTTATAGGTTTTCCATGTTAGGGTTTTAGGGTTTAACCCTAAAGGGTTTAGGGTTGAGGGTTTAGGGTTTGGGTTTTGGGTTTGGGTTTAGGGTTTGGGTTTAGGGTTTAGGGTTTAGGCTTTAGCGTTTAGGGTTCAGGGTTTCGGGTTTAGGGTTTAGGGTTTGGGATTTAGGGTTTAGGGTTTAGGGTTTGTGATTCAAGGTTTTACGGTATAGGGTTTAGGGTTTAGGGTTTGGGTTTAGGGTTTGGGCTATAGGGTTTTGGGTTTAGGGTTTAGGGTTTTCGGTTTAGGGTTTAGGGTTTAGGATTTAGGGTTTGGGGTTTAGGGTTTAGGGTTTTGTGATTCAAGGTTTTATGGTATAGGGTTTAGGGTTTGGGTTTAGGGTTTGGGTTTAGGGTTTAGGGTTTGGGTTTAGGGTTTAGGGCTTAGGGTTTGGGGTTTTGGGTTTGGGGTTTAGGGTTTGGGTATAGGGCTTAGGGTTTAGGGTTTATTGATTCAAGGTTTTATGGTATAGGGTTTAGGGTTTAGGGTTTGGGTTTTGGGTTTGGGTTTAGGGTTTGGGTTTAGGGCTTGGGTTTAGGGTTTGGGCTTTTTGGGTTTTAAGGTTTAGGGTTTCGATGTTAGGGTTATAGGTTTTCCATATTTGAGTTTTAGGGTTTAACGCTAGAGGGTTTAGGGTTAAGGGTTTTAGGGTTTAGGGTTTAGGGTTTTGTGATTCAAGGTTTTATGGTATAGGGTTTAGGGTTTGGGTTTAGGGCTTGGGTTTAGGGTTTAGTGTTTAGGGTTTAGGGTTGAGGGTATAGGGTTTAGGGTTTAGGGTTTGGGTTTAGGGTTTAGGGTTTAGGGTTTGGAGTTTAGGCTTTTTGGGTTTTAAGCTTTGGGGTTTAGGATTTCAGGGGTTTTGGGTTTTGGGGTTTCACTATTAGGGTTATAGGTTTTCCATGTTAGGGTTTTAGGGTTTAACCCTAAAGCGTTTAGGGTTGAGGGTTTAGGGTTTGGGTTTTGGGTTTGGGTTTAGGGTTTGGGTTTAGGGTTTAGGGTTTGGGCTTTAGCGTTTAGGGTTCAGTGTTTCGGGTTTAGGGTTTAGGGTTTGGGATTTAGGGTTTAGGGTTTAGGGTTTGTGATTCAAGGTTTTACGGTATAGGGTTTAGGGTTTAGGGTTTGGGTTTAGGGTTTGGGTTTAGGGTTTGGGCTATAGGGTTTAGGGTTTTCGGTTTAGGGTTTAGGGTTTGGGATTTAGGGTTTAGGGTTTAGGGTTTTCGGTTTAGGGTTTAGGGTTTGGGATTTAGGGTTTGGGGTTTAGGGTTTAGGGTTTTGTGATTCAAGGTTTTATGGTATAGGGTTTAGGGGTTTGGGTTTAGGGTTTAGGGTTTGGGTTTAGGGTTTAGGGCTTAGGGTTTGGGGTTTTGGGTTTGGGGTTTAGGGTTTGGGTATAGGGCTTAGGGTTTAGGGTTTATTGATTCAAGGTTTTATGGTATAGGGTTTAGGGTTTAGGGTTTGGGCTTTTTGAGTTTTAAGGTTTAGGGTTTCAATGTTAGCGTTATAGGTTTTCCATGTTTGGGTTTTAGGGTTTAACCCTAGAGGGTTTAGGGTTAAGGGTTTTAGGGTTTAGGGTTTAGGGTTTTGTGATTCAAGGTTTTATGGTATAGGGTTTAGGGTTTAGGGTTTGGGTTTAGGGTTGGGGTTTAGGGTTTAGTGTTTAGGGTTTGGGGCTTAGGGTTTAGGGTATAGGGTTTAGGGTTTGGGCTTTTGGGGTTTTAAGGTTTAGGGTTTCAATGTTAGGGTTATAGGTTTTCCATGTTTGGGTTTTAGGGTTTAACCCTAGAGGATTGGGTTTAGGGTTTAGGGTTTGGGTTTAGGGTTTAGGGTTTAGGGTTTGGGCTTTAGCATTTAGGGTTTAGGGTTCAGGGTTTTGGGTTTAGGGTTTAGGGTTTAGGGTTTAGGGTTTGTGATTCAAGGTTTTACGGTATAGGGTTTAGGGTTTAGGGTTTTGGTTTAGGGTTTGGGTTGAGGGTTTAGGGTTTAGGGTTTAGGGTTTGGGGTTTAGGGTTTAGGGTTTAGGGTTTAGGGTTTGGGGTTTAGGGTTTAGGGTTTTGTGATTCAAGGTTTTATGGTATAGGGTTTAGGGTTTAGGGTTTGGGTTTAGGGTTTGGGTTTAGGGTTTAGTGTTTAGGGTTTGGGGTTTAGGGTTTAGGGTATAGGGTTTAGGGTTTGGGCTTTTTGGGTTTTAAGGTTTAGGGTTTCAATGTTAGGGTTATAGGTTTTCCATGTTTGGTTTTTAGGGTTTAACCACTAGAGGATTTAGAGTTTAGGGTTTAGGAGTTTGGGTTTAGGGTTTAGGGTTTAGGGTTTGGGCTTTAGCGTTTAGGGTTTAGGGTTCAGGGTTTTGGGTTTAGGGTTTAGGGTTTGTGATTCAAGGTTTTACGGTATAGGGTTTAGGGTTTAGGGTTTTGGTTTAGGGTTTGGGTTGAGGGTTTGGGTTTTAGGGTTTAGGGTTTAGGGTTTTGGGTTTAGGGTTTAGAGTTTTGGGTTTAGGGTTTGGGGTTTAGGGTTTAGGGTTTTGTGATTCAAGCTTTTATGGTATAGGGTTTAGGGTTTGGGTTTAGGGTTTGGGTTTAGGTTTTAGGGTTTAGGGTTTTATGATTCAAGGTTTTATGGTATAGGGTTTAGGGTTTAGGGTTTGGGTTTAGGGTTTAGGGTTTAGCGTTTAGGCTTTTTGGGTTTTAAGCTTTGGGGTTTAGGATTTCAGTGGTTTTGGGTTTTGGGGTGTCACTATTAGGGTTATAGGTTTTCCATGTTAGGGTTTTAGGGTTTAACCCTAAAGGGTTTAGGGTTGAGGGTATAGGGTTTAGGGTTTAGGGTTTGGGTTTAGGGTTTAGGGTTTAGGGTTTAGAGTTTAGGCTTTTTGGGTTTTAAGCTTTGGGGTTTAGGATTTCAGGGTTTTGGGTTTTGGGGTTTCACTATTAGGGTTATAGGTTTTCCATGTTAGGGTTTTAGGGTTTAACCCTAAAGGGTTTAGGGTTGAGGGTTTAGGGTTTGGGTTTTGGGTTTGGGTTTAGGGTTTGGGTTTAGGGTTTAGGGTTTGGGCTTTAGCGTTTAGGGTTCAGGGTTTATGGTTTGGGATTTAGGGTTTAGGGTTTGTGATTCAAGGTTTTACGGTATAGGGTTTAGGGTTTAGGGTTTGGGTTTAGGGTTTGGGCTTTAGGGTTTAGGGTTTAGGGATTAGGGTTTTTGGTTTAGGGTTTAGGGTTTGGGATTTAGGGTTTGGGGTTTAGGGTTTAGGGTTTCGTGATTCAAGGTTTTATGGTATAGGGTTTAGGGTTTGGGTTTAGGGTTTAGGGTTTGGGTTTAGGGTTTAGGCTTTAGGGTTTGGGGTTTTGGGTTTGGGGTTTAGGGTTTGGGTATAAGGTTTTGGGTTTAGGGTTTATTGATTCAATGTTTTATGGTATAGGGTTTAGGGTTTAGGGTATGGGGTTTAGGGTTTAGGGTTTGGGCTTTTTATGTTTTAAGGTTTAAGGTTTCAATGTTAGGGTTATAGGTTTTCCATATTTGAGTTTTAGGGTTTAACGCAAGAGGGTTTAGGGTTAAGGGTTTTAGGGTTTAGGGTTTAGAGTTTTGTGATTCAAGGTTTTATGGTATAGGGTTTAGGGTTTGGGTTTAGGGCTTGGGTTTAGGGTTTAGTGTTTAGGGTTTAGGGTTGAGGGTATAGGGTTTAGGGTTTGGGTTTAGGGTTTAGGGTTTAGGGTTTAGAGTTTAGGCTTTTTGGGTTTTAAGCTTTGGGGTTTAGGATTTCAGGGGTTTTGGGTTTTGGGGTTTCACTATTAGGGTTATAGGTTTTCCATGTTAGGGTTTTAGGGTTTAACCCTAAAGGGTTTAGGGTTGAGGGTTTAGGGTTTGTGTTTTGGGTTTGGGTTTAGGGTTTGGGTTTAGGGTTTAGGGTTATGCTTTAGCGTTTAGGGTTCAGGGTTTCGGGTTTAGGGTTTAGGGTTTGGGATTTAGGGTTTAGGGTTTAGGGTTTGTGATTCAAGGTTTTACGGTATAGGGTTTAGGGTTTAGGGTTTGGGTTTAGGGTTTGGGTTTAGGGTTTGGGCTATAGGGTTTAGGGTTTAGGGTTTAGGGTTTTCGGTTTAGGGTTTAGGGTTTGTGATTCAAGGTTTTACGGTATAGGGTTTAGGGTTTAGGGTTTTGGTTTAGGGTTTGGGTTGAGGGTTTAGGGTTTAGGGTTTAGGGTTTGGGGTTTAGGGTTTAGGGTTTGGGGTTTAGGGTTTAGGGTTTTGTGATTCAATGTTTTATGGTATAGGGTTTAGGGTTTAGGGTTTGGGTTTAGGGTTTGGGTTTAGGGTTTAGTGTTTAGGGTTTGGGGTTTAGGGTTTAGGGTATAGGGTTTAGGGTTTGGGCTTTTTGGGTTTTAAGGTTTAGGGTTTCAATGTTAGGGTTATAGGTTTTCCATGTTTGGTTTTTAGGGTTTAACCCTAGAGGATTGGGTTTAGGGTTTAGGGTTTGGGTTTAGGGTTTAGGGTTTAGGGTTTGGGCTTTAGCGTTTAGGGTTTAGGGTTCAGGGTTTTGGGTTTAGGGTTTAGGGTTTGTGATTCAAGGTTTTACGGTATAGGGTTTAGGGTTTAGGGTTTTGGTTTAGGGTTTGGGTTGAGGGTTTGGGCTTTAGGGTTTAGGGTTTAGGGTTTTGGGTTTAGGGTTTAGAGTTTTGGGTTTAGGGTTTGGGGTTTAGGGTTTAGGGTTTTGTGATTCAAGCTTTTATGGTATAGGGTTTAGGGTTTGGGTTTAGGGTTTGGGTTTAGGTTTTAGGGTTTAGGGTTTTATGATTCAAGGTTTTATGGTATAGGGTTTAGGGTTTAGGGTTTGGGTTTAGGGTTTAGGGTTTAGAGTTTAGGCTTTTTGGGTTTTAAGCTTTGGGGTTTAGGATTTCAGTGGTTTTGGGTTTTGGGGTGTCACTATTAGGGTTATAGGTTTTCCATGTTAGGGTTTTAGGGTTTAACCCTAAAGGGTTTAGGGTTGAGGGTATAGGGTTTAGGGTTTAGGGTTTGGGTTTAGGGTTTAGGGTTTAGGGTTTAGAGTTTAGGCTTTTTGGGTTTTAAGCTTTGGGGTTTAGGATTTCGGGGTTTTGGGTTTTGGGGTTTCACTATTAGGGTTATAGGTTTTCCATGTTAGGGTTTTAGGGTTTAACCCTAAAGGGTTTAGGGTTGAGGGTTTAGGGTTTGGGTTTTGGGTTTGGGTTTAGGGTTTGGGTTTAGGGTTTAGGGTTTGGGCTTTAGCGTTTAGGGTTCGGGGGTTTATGGTTTTGGGATTTAGGGTTTAGGGTTTGTGATTCGAGGTTTTACGGTATAGGGTTTAGGGTTTAGGGTTTGGGTTTAGGGTTTGGGTTTAGGGTTTGGGCTTTAGGGTTTAGGGTTTAGGGATTAGGGTTTTTGGTTTAGGGTTTAGGGTTTGGGATTTAGGGTTTGGGGTTTAGGGTTTAGGGTTTCGTGATTCAAGGTTTTATGGTATAGGGTTTAGGGTTTGGGTTTAGGGTTTAGGGTTTGGGTTTAGGGTTTAGGCTTTAGGGTTTGGGGTTTTGGGTTTGGGGTTTAGGGTTTGGGTATAAGGTTTTGGGTTTAGGGTTTATTGATTCGATGTTTTATGGTATAGGGTTTAGGAGTTTAGGGTATGGGGTTTAGGAGTTTAGGGTTTGGGCTTTTTATGTTTTAAGGTTTAAGGTTTCAATGTTAGGGTTATAGGTTTTCCATATTTGAGTTTTAGGGTTTAACGCAAGAGGGTTTAGGGTTAAGGGTTTTAGGGTTTAGGGTTTAGAGTTTTGTGATTCAAGGTTTTATGGTATAGGGTTTAGGGTTTGGGTTTAGGGCTTGGGTTTATGGTTTAGTGTTTAGGGTTTAGGGTTGAGGGTATAGGGTTTAGGGTTTAGGGTTTGGGTTTAGGGTTTAGGGTTTAGGGTTTAGAGTTTAGGCTTTTTGGGTTTTAAGCTTTGGGGTTTAGGATTTCAGGGGTTTTGGGTTTTGGGGTTTCACTATTAGGGTTATAGGTTTTCCATGTTAGGGTTTTAGGGTTTAACCCTAAAGGGTTTAGGGTTGAGGGTTTAGGGTTTGTGTTTTGGGTTTGGGTTTAGGGTTTGGGTTTAGGGTTTAGGGTTATGCTTTAGCGTTTAGGGTTCAGGGTTTCGGGTTTAGGGTTTAGGGTTTGGGATTTAGGGTTTAGGGTTTAGGGTTTAGGGTTTTGTGATTCAAGGTTTTATGGTATAGGGTTTAGGGTTTGGGTTTAGGGTTTGGGTTTAGGGTTTGGGCTTTAGGGTTTAGGGTTTAGGGATTAGGGTTTTTGGTTTAGGGTTTAGGGTTTGGGATTTAGGGTTTGGGGTTTAGGGTTTAGGGTTTCGTGATTCAAGGTTTTATGGTATAGGGTTTAGGGTTTGGGTTTAGGGTTTAGGAGTTTGGGTTTAGGGTTTAGGCTTTAGGGTTTGGGGGTTTTGGGTTTGGGGGTTTAGGGTTTGGGTATAAGGTTTTGGGTTTAGGGTTTATTGATTCAATGTTTTATGGTATAGGGTTTAGGGTTTAGGGTATGGGGTTTAGGGTTTAGGGTTTGGGCTTTTTATGTTTTAAGGTTTAAGGTTTCAATGTTAGGGTTATAGGTTTTCCATATTTGAGTTTTAGGGTTTAACGCAAGAGGGTTTAGGGTTAAGGGTTTTAGGGTTTAGGGTTTAGAGTTTTGTGATTCAAGGTTTTATGGTATAGGGTTTAGGGTTTGGGTTTAGGGCTTGGGTTTAGGGTTTAGTGTTTAGGGTTTAGGGTTGAGGGTATAGGGTTTAGGGTTTAGGGTTTGGGTTTAGGGTTTAGAGTTTAGGCTTTTTGGGTTTTAAGCTTTGGGGTTTAGGATTTCAGGGGTTTTGGGTTTTGGGGTTTCACTATTAGGGTTATAGGTTTTCCATGTTAGGGTTTTAGGGTTTAACCCTAAAGGGTTTAGGGTTGAGGGTTTAGGGTTTGTGTTTTGGGTTTGGGTTTAGGGTTTGGGTTTAGGGTTTAGGGTTATGCTTTAGCGTTTAGGGTTCAGGGTTTCGGGTTTAGGGTTTAGGGTTTGGGATTTAGGGTTTAGGGTTTAGGGTTTGTGATTCAAGGTTTTACGGTATAGGGTTTAGGGTTTAGGGTTTGGGTTTAGGGTTTGGGTTTAGGGTTTGGGCTATAGGGTTTAGGGTTTAGGGTTTAGGGTTTTCGGTTTAGGGTTTAGGGTTTAGGATTATGGGTTTGGGGTTTAGGGTTTAGGGTTTTGTGATTCAAGGTTTTATGGTATAGGGTTTAGGGTTTGGGTTAAGGGTTTGGGTTTAGGGTTTAGGGTTTGGGTTTAGGGTTTAGGGCTTAGGGTTTGGGGTTTTGGGTTTGGGGTTTAGGGTTTGGGTATAGGGCTTAGGGTTTAGGGTTTATTGATTCAAGGTTTTATGGTATAGGGTTTAGGGTTTGGGTTTTGGGTTTGGGTTTAGGGCTTGGGTTTAGGGTTTGGGCTTTTTGGGTTTTAAGGTTTAGGGTTTCAATGTTAGGGTTATAGGTTTTCCATATTTGAGTTTTAGGGTTTAACGCTAGAGGGTTTAGGGTTAAGGGTTTTAGGGTTTAGGGTTTAGGGTTTTTGTTATTCAAGGTTTTATGGTATAGGGTTTAGGGTTTGGGTTTAGGGCTTGGGTTTAGGGTTTAGTGTTTAGGGTTTAGGGTTGAGGGTATAGGGTTTAGGGTTTAGGGTTTGGGTTTAGGGTTTAGGGTTTAGGGTTTAGAGTTTCGGCTTTTTGGGTTTTAAGCTTTGGGGTTTAGGATTTCAGGGGTTTTGGGTTTTGGGGTTTCACTATTAGGGTTATAGGTTTTCTATGTTAGGGTTTTAGGGTTTAACCCTAAAGGGTTTAGGGTTGAGGGTTTAGGGTTTGGGTTTTGGGTTTGGGTTTAGGGTTTGGGTTTAGGGTTTAGGGTTTGGGCTTTAGCGTTTAGGGTTCAGTGTTTCGGGTTTAGGGTTTAGGGTTTGGGATTTAGGGTTTAGGGTTTAGGGTTTGTGATTCAAGGTTTTACGGTATAGGGTTTAGGGTTTAGGGTTTGGGTTTAGGGTTTGGGTTTAGGGTTTGGGCTATAGGGTTTAGGGTTTAGGGTTTAGGGTTTTCGGTTTAGGGTTTAGGGTTTGGGATTTAGGGTTTGGGGTTTAGGGTTTAGGGTTTTGTGATTCAAGGTTTTATGGTATAGGGTTTAGGGCTTTGGGTTTAGGGTTTAGGGTTTGGGTTTAGGGTTTAGGGCTTAGGGTTTGGGGTTTGGGGTTTAGGGTTTGGGTATAGGGCTTAGGGTTTAGGGTTTATTGATTCAAGGTTTTATGGTATAGGGTTTAGGGTTTAGGGTTTGGGCTTTTTGAGTTTTAAGGTTTAGGGTTTCAATGTTAGCGTTATAGGTTTTCCATGTTTGGGTTTTAGGGTTTAACCCTAGAGGGTTTAGGGTTAAGGGTTTTAGGGTTTAGGGTTTAGGGTTTTGTGATTCAAGGTTTTATGGTATAGGGTTTAGGGTTTAGGGTTTGGGTTTAGGGTTTGGGTTTGGGGTTTGGTGTTTAGGGTTTGGGGTTTAGGGTTTAGGGTATAGGGTTTAGGGTTTGGGCTTTTTGGGTTTTAAGGTTTAGGGTTTCAATGTTAGGGTTATAGGTTTTCCATGTTTGGGTTTTAGGGTTTAACCCTAGAAGATTGGGTTTAAGGTTTAGGGTTTGGGTTTAGGGGTTTAGGGTTTAGGGTTTGGGCTTTAGCGTTTAGGGTTTAGGGATCAGGGTTTTGGGTTTAGGGTTTAGGGTTTAGGGTTTAGGGTTTGTGATTCAAGGTTTTACGGTATAGGGTTTAGGGTTTAGGGTTTTGGTTTAGGGTTGGGGTTGAGGGTTTGGGCTTTAGGGTTTAGGGTTTAGGGTTTTGGGTTTAGGGTTTAGGGTTTTGGGTTTAGGGTTTGGGGTTTAGGGTTTAGGGTTTTGTGATTCAAGGTTTTATGGTATAGGGTTTAGGGTTTGGGTTTAGGGTTTGGGTTTAGGGTTTAGGGTTTAGGGTTTTATGATTCAAGGTTTTATGGTATAGGGTTTAGGGTTTAGGGTTTGGGTTTAGGGTTTTTGGGTTTTAAGCTTTGGGGTTTAGGATTTCAGTGGTTTTGGGTTTTGGGGTTTCACTATTAGGGTTATAGGTTTTCCATGTTAGGGTTTTAGGGTTTAACCCTAAAGGGTTTAGGGTTGAGGGTATAGGGTTTAGGGTTTAGGGTTTGGGTTTAGGGTTTAGGTTAAGGGTTTAGAGTTTAGGCTTTTTGGGTTTTAAGCTTTGGGGTTTAGGATTTCAGGGGTTTTGGGTTTTGGGGTTTCACTATTAGGGTTATAGGTTTTTCCATGTTAGGGTTTTAGGGTTTAACCACTAAGGGTTTTAGGGTTGAGGGTTTAGGGTTTGGGTTTTGGGTTTGGGTTTAGGGTTTGGGTTTAGGGTTTAGGGTTTGGGCTTTAGCGTTTAGGGTTCAGGGTTTATGGTTTGGGATTTAGGGTTTAGGGTTTAGGGTTTGCGATTCAAGGTTTTACGGTATAGGGTTTAGGGTTTAGGGTTTGGGTTTAGGGTTTGGGTTTAGGGTTTGGGCTTTAGGGTTTAGGGTTTAGGGTTTAGGGTTTTCGGTTTAGGGTTTAGGGTTTGGGATTTAGGGTTTGGGGTTTAGGGTTTAGGGTTTTGTGATTCAAGGTTTTATGGTATAGGGTTTAGGGTTTGGGTTTAGGGTTTAGGGTTTGGGTTTAGGGTTTAGGAGTTTAGGGTTTGGGGTTTTGGGTTTGGGGTTTAGGGTTTGGGTATAAGGTTTAGGGTTTAGGGTTTATTGATTCAAGGTTTTATGGTATAGGGTTTAGGGTTTAGGGTATGGGGTTTAGGGTTTAGGGTTTAGGGTTTGGGCTTTTTGGGTTTTAAGGTTTAGGGTTTCAATGTTAGGGTTATAGGTTTTCCATATTTGAGTTTTAGGGTTTAACGCTAGAGGGTTTAGGGTTAAGGGTTTTAGGGTTTAGGATTTAGGGGTTTTGTGATTCAAGGTTTTATGGTATAGGGTTTAGGGTTTGGGTTTAGGGCTTGGGTTTAGGGTTTAGTGTTTAGGGTTTAGGGTTGAGGGTATAGGGTTTAGGGTTTAGGGTTTGGGTTTAGGGTTTAGGGTTTAGGGTTTAGAGTTTAGGTTTTTTGGGTTTTAAGCTTTGGGGTTTAGGATTTGGGGGGTTTTGGGTTTTGGGGTTTCATTTATTAGGGTTATAGGTTTTCCATGTTAGGGTTTTAGGGTTTAACCACTAAGGGTTTAGGGTTGAGGGTTTAGGGTTTGGGTTTTGGGTTTGGGTTTAGGGTTTAGGGTTTAGAGTTTAGGCTTTTTGGGTTTTAAGCTTTGGGGTTTAGGATTTCAGGGGTTTTGGGTTTTGGGGTTTCACTATTAGGGTTATAGGTTTTTCCATGTTAGGGTTTTAGGGTTTAACCACTAAAGGGTTTAGGAGTTGAGGGTTTAGGGTTTGGGTTTTGGGTTTGGGTTTAGGGTTTGGGTTTAGGGTTTAGGGTTTGGGCTTTAGCGTTTAGGGTTCAGGGTTTCGGGTTTGGGATTTAGGGTTTAGGGTTTAGGGTTTGTGATTCAAGGTTTTACGGTATAGGGTTTAGGGTTTAGGGTTTGGGTTTAGGGTTTGGGTTTAGGGTTTGGGGTTAGTGTTTGGGCTATAGGGTTTAGGGTTTAGGGTTTGGGATTTAGGGTTTGGGGTTTAGGGTTTACGGTTTTGTGATTCAAGATTTTATGGTATAGGGTTTAGGGTTTGGGTTTAGGGTTTGGGTTTAGGGTTTAGGGTTTGGGTTTAGGGTTTAGGGCTTAGGGTTTGGGGTTTTGGGTTTGGGGTTTAGGGTTTGGGTATAGGGCTTAGGGTTTAGGGTTTATTGATTCAAGGGTTTTATGGTATAGGGGTTTAGGGTTTAGGGTTTGGGCTTTTTGAGTTTTAAGGTTTAGGGTTTTCAATGTTAGGGGTTATAGGTTTTTCCATGTTTGGGTTTTAGGGTTTAACCACTGAAAGGGTTTAGGGTTAAGGGTTTTAGGGGTTTAGGGTGTAGGGTTTTGTGATTCAAGGTTTTATGGTATAGGGTTTAGGGTTTAGGGTTTGGGTTTAGGGTTTGGGTTTAGGGTTTAGTGTTTAGGGTTTGGGGTTTAGGGTTTAGGGTATCGGGTTTAGGGTTTGGGCTTTTTGGGTTTTAAGGTTTAGGGTTTCAATGTTAGGGTTATAGGTTTTCCATGTTTGGGTTTTAGGGTTTAACCCTAGAGGATTGGGTTTAGAGTTTAGGGTTTGGGTTTAGGGTTTAGGGTGTAGGGTTTGGGCTTTCGCGTTTAGGGTTTAGGGTTCAGGGAGGGTTTAGGGTTTAGGGTTTGTGATTCAAGGTTTTACGGTATAGGGTTTAGGGTTTAGGGTTTTGGTTTAGGGTTTGGGTTTAGGGTTTGGGCTTTAGGGTTTAGGGTTTAGGGTTTTGGGTTTAGGGTTTAGGGTTTGGGGTTTAGGGTTTAGGGTTTTGTGATTCAAGGTTTAGTGGTATAGGGTTTAGGGTTTGGGTTTAGGAGTTTGGGTTTACGGTTTAGGGTTTAGGGTTTAATGATTCGAGGTTTTTATGGTATAGGGTTTAGGGTTTAGGGTTTGGGTTTAGGGGTTAGGGTTTAGAGTTTAGGCTTTTTGGGTTTTAAGCTTTGGGGTTTAGGATTTCGGGGGTTTTGGGTTTTGGGGTTTCACTATTAGGGTTATAGGTTTTCCATGTTAGGGTTTTAGGGTTTAACCACTAAGGGTTTAGGAGTTGAGGGTATAGGGTTTAGGGTTTAGGGGTTTGGGTTTAGGGTTTAGAGTTTAGGTTTTTGGGTTTTAAGCTTTGGGGTTTAGGATTTCGGGGGTTTTGGGTTTTGGGGTTTCATTATTTGGGTTATAGGTTTTTCCATGTTAGGGTTTTAGGGTTTAACCACTAAAGGGTTTAGGGTTGAGGGTTTAGGGTTTGGGTTTTGGGTTTGGGTTTAGGGTTTGGGTTTAGGGTTTAGGGTTTGGGCTTTAGCGTTTAGGGTTCGGGGGTTTAGGGTTTAGGGTTTAGGGTTTGGGATTTAGGGTTTAGGGTTTAGGGTTTGTGATTGAGGTTTTTACGGTATAGGGTTTAGGGTTTAGGGTTTGGGTTTAGGGTTTGGGTTTAGGGTTTGGGCTATAGGGTTTAGGGTTTAGGGTTTAGGGTTTTCGGTTTAGGGTTTAGGGTTTGGGATTTAGGGTTTGGGGTTTAGGGTTTAGGGTTTTGTGATTCGAGGTTTTATGGTATAGGGTTTAGGGTTTGGGTTCGGGGGTTTGGGTTTAGGGTTTAGGGTTTGGGTTTAGGGTTTAGGAGCTTAGGGTTTGGGGTTTTGGGTTTGGGGTTTAGGGTTTGGGTATAGTGTTTATGGTTTTGGGTTTATTGATTCAAGGTTTTATGGTATAGGGTTTAGGGTTTGGGGTTTAGGGTTTAGGGTTTAGGCTTTGGGCTTTTTGGGTTTTAAGGTTTAGGGTTTCAATGTTAGGGTTATAGGTTTTAAATGTTTGGGTCTTAGGGTTTAACCCTAGAGGGTTTAGGGTTAAGGGTTTTAGGGTTTAGGGTTTAGGGTTTTGTGATTCAAGGTTTTATGGTATATGGTTTAGGGTTTAGGGTTTGGGTTTAGGGTTTGGGTTTAGGGTTTAGTGTTTAGGTTTTGGGGTTTAGGGTTTGGGGTATAGGGTTTAGGGTTTGGGCATTTTGGGTTTTAAGGTTTAGGGTTTCAATGTTAGGGTTATAGGTTTTCCATGTTTGGGTTTTAGGGTTTAACCCTAGAAGATTGGGTTTAGGGTTTAGGGTTTGGGTTTAGGGTTTAGGGTTTGGGCTTTAGCGTTTAGGGTTTAGGGTTCGGGGTTTAGGGTTTAGGGTTTAGGGTTTAGGGTTTGTGATTCAAGGTTTTACGGTATAGGGTTTAGGGTTTAGGGTTTTGGTTTAGGGCTTGGGTTTAGGGTTTGGGCTTTAGGGTTTAGGGTTTAGGGTTTTGGGTTTAGGGTTTAGGGTTTGGGGTTTAGGGTTTGGGGTTTAGGGTTTAGGGTTTTGTGATTCAAGGTTTTATGGTATAGGGTTTAGGGTTTGGGTTTAGGGTTTAGGGTTTAGGGTTTTATGATTCAAGGTTTTATGGTATAGGGTTTAGGGTTTAGGGTTTGGGTTTAGGGTTTAGGGTTTAGGGTTTAGGGTTTGGGGTTTTGGGTTTGGGGTTTGGGGTTTGGGTATAGGGTTTAGGGTTTAGGGTTTATTGATTCAAGGTTTTATTGTATAGGGTTTAGGGTTTAGGGATTAGGGTTTGGGGTTTAGGGTTTAGGGTTTAGGGTTTGGGCTTTTTGGGTTTTAAGGTTTAGGGTTTCAATGTTAGGGTTATAGGTTTTCCATGTTTGGGTTTTAGGGTTTAACCACAGAAAGATTAGAGTTTAGGGTGTAGGGTTTGGGTTTAGGGTTTAGGGTTTAGGGTTTGGGCTTTCGCGTTTAGGGTTTAGGGTTCAGAGAGGGTTTAGGGTTTAGGGTTTAGGGTTTAGGGTTTGTGATTCAAGGTTTTACGGTATAGGGTTTAGGGTTTAGGGTTTTGGTTTAGGGTTTGGGTTTAGGGTTTGGGCTTTAGGGTTTAGGGTTTAGGGTTTTGGGTTTAGGGTTTAGGGTTTGGGGTTTAGGGTTTAGGGTTTTGTGATTCAAGGTTTAGTGGTATAGGGTTTAGGGTTTGGGTTTAGGGTTTGGGTTTACGGTTTAGGGTTTAGGGTTTAATGATTCAAGGTTTTATGGTATAGGGTTTAGGGTTTAGGGTTTGGGTTTAGGGGTTAGGGTTTAGAGTTTAGGCTTTTTGGGTTTTAAGCTTTGGGGTTTAGGATTTCAGGGGTTTTGGGTTTTGGGGTTTCACTATTAGGGTTATAGGTTTTCCATGTTAGGGTTTTAGGGTTTAACCCTAAAGGGTTTAGGGTTGAGGGTATAGGGTTTAGGGTTTAGGGTTTGGGTTTAGGGTTTAGGGTTTAGGGTTTTGAGTTTAGGCTTTTTGGGTTTTAAGCTTTGGGGTTTAGGATTTCAGGGGTTTTGGGTTTTGGGGTTTCACTATTTGGGTTATAGGTTTTCCATGTTAGGGTTTTAGGGTTTAACCCTAAAGGGTTTAGGGTTGAGGGTTTAGGGTTTGGGTTTTGGGTTTGGGTTTAGGGTTTGGGTTTAGGGTTTAGGGTTTGGGCTTTAGCGTTTAGGGTTCAGGGTTTAGGGTTTAGGGTTTAGGGTTTGGGATTTAGGGTTTAGCGTTTAGGGTTTGTGATTCAAGGTTTTACGGTATAGGGTTTAGGGTTTAGGGTTTGGGTTTAGGGTTTGGGTTTAGGGTTTGGGCTATAGGGTTTAGGGTTTAGGGTTTAGGGTTTTCGGTTTAGGGTTTAGGGTTTGGGATTTAGGGTTTGGGGGTTTAGGGTTTAGGGTTTTGTGATTCGAGGTTTTATGGTATAGGGTTTAGGGTTTGGGTTCGGGGGTTTGGGTTTAGGGTTTAGGGTTTGGGTTTAGGGTTTAGGGCTTAGGGTTTGGGGTTTTGGGTTTGGGGTTTAGGGTTTGGGTATAGTGTTTAGGGTTTTGGGTTTATTGATTCAAGGTTTTATGGTATAGGGTTTAGGGTTTGGGGTTTAGGGTTTAGGGTTTAGGGTTTGGGCTTTTTGGGTTTTAAGGTTTAGGGTTTCAATGTTAGGGTTATAGGTTTTAAATGTTTGGGTCTTAGGGTTTAACCCTAGAGGGTTTAGGGTTAAGGGTTTTAGGGTTTAGGGTTTAGGGTTTTGTGATTCAAGGTTTTATGGTATAGGGTTTAGGGTTTGGGTTTAGGGCTTGGGTTTAGGGTTTAGTGTTTAGGGTTTAGGGTTGAGGGTATGGGGTTTAGGGTTTAGGGTTTGGGTTTAGGGTTTAGGGTTTAGGGTTTAGAGTTTCGGCTTTTTGGGTTTTAAGCTTTGGGGTTTAGGATTTCAGGGGTTTTGGGTTTTGGGGTTTCACTATTAGGGTTATAGGTTTTTCTATGTTAGGGTTTTAGGGTTTAACCTAAAGGTTTAGGAGTTGAGGGTTTAGGGTTTGGGTTTTGGGTTTGGGTTTAGGGTTTGGGTTTAGGGTTTAGGAGTTTGGGCTTTAGCGTTTAGGGTTCGATGTTTGGGTTTAGGGTTTAGGGTTTGGGATTTAGGGTTTAGGGTTTAGGGTTTGTGATTCAAGGTTTTACGGTATAGGGTTTAGGGTTTAGGGTTTGGGTTTAGGGTTTGGGTTTAGGGTTTGGGCTATAGGGTTTAGGGTTTAGGGTTTAGGGTTTTCGGTTTAGGGTTTAGGGTTTGGGATTTAGGGTTTGGGGTTTAGGGTTTAGGGTTTTGTGATTCAAGGTTTTTATGGTATAGGGTTTAGGAGCTTTGGGTTTAGGGTTTAGGGGTTTGGGTTTAGGGTTTAGGGCTTAGGGTTTGGGGTTTTGGGTTTGGGGGTTTAGGGTTTGGGTATAGGGCTTAGGGTTTAGGGTTTATTGATTCAAGGTTTTATGGTATAGGGTTTAGGGTTTAGGGTTTGGGCTTTTTGAGTTTTAAGGTTTAGGGTTTCAATGTTAGCGTTATAGGTTTTCCATGTTTGGGTTTTAGGGTTTAACCACTGAAAGGGTTTTAGGGTTAAGGGTTTTAGGGTTTAGGGTTTAGGGTTTTGTGATTCAAGGTTTTATGGTATAGGGTTTAGGGTTTAGGGTTTGGGTTTAGGGTTTGGGTTTAGGGTTTGGTGTTTAGGGTTTGGGGTTTAGGGTTTAGGGTATAGGGTTTAGGGTTTGGGCTTTTTGGGTTTTAAGGTTTAGGGTTTCAATGTTAGGGTTATAGGTTTTCCATGTTTGGGTTTTAGGGTATAACCCTAGAGGATTGGGTTTAGGGTTTAGGGTTTGGGTTTAGGGTTTAGGGTTTAGGGTTTGGGCTTTAGCGTTTAGGGTTTAGGGATCAGGGTTTTGGGTTTAGGGTTTAGGGTTTAGGGTTTAGGGTTTGTGATTCAAGGTTTTACGGTATAGGGTTTAGGGTTTAGGGTTTTGGTTTAGGGTTTGGGTTGAGGGTTTGGGCTTTAGGGTTTAGGGTTCAGGGTTTTGGGTTTAGGGTTTAGGGTTTTGGGTTTAGGGTTTAGGGTTTTGTGATTCAAGGTTTTATGGTATAGGGTTTAGGGTTTGGGTTTAGGGTTTGGGTTTAGGGTTTAGGGTTTAGGGTTTTATGATTCAAGGTTTTATGGTATAGGGTTTAGGGTTTAGGGTTTGGGTTTAGGGTTTTTGGGTTTTAAGCTTTGGGGTTTAGGATTTCAGTGGTTTTGGGTTTTGGGGTTTCACTATTAGGGTTATAGGTTTTCCATGTTAGGGTTTTAGGGTTTAACCCTAAAGGGTTTAGGGTTGAGGGTATAGGGTTTAGGGTTTAGGGTTTGGGTTTAGGGTTTAGGTTTAGGGTTTAGAGTTTAGGCTTTTTGGGTTTTAAGCTTTGGGGTTTAGGATTTCAGGGGTTTTGGGTTTTGGGGTTTCACTATTAGGGTTATAGGTTTTCCATGTTAGGGTTTTAGGGTTTAACCCTAAAGGGTTTAGGGTTGAGGGTTTAGGGTTTGGGTTTTGGGTTTGGGTTTAGGGTTTGGGTTTAGGGTTTAGGGTTTGGGCTTTAGCGTTTAGGGTTCAGGGTTTATGGTTTGGGATTTTGGGTTTAGGGTTTGCGATTCAAGGTTTTACGGTATAGGGTTTAGGGTTTAGGGTTTGGGTTTAGGGTTTGGGCTTTAGGGTTTAGGGTTTAGGGTTTTCGGTTTAGGGTTTAGGGTTTGGGATTTAGGGTTTGGGGTTTAGGGTTTAGGGTTTTGTGATTCAAGGTTTTATGGTATAGGGTTTAGGGTTTGGGTTTAGGGTTTAGGGTTTGGGTTTAGGGTTTAGGGTTTAGGGTTTGGGGTTTTGGGTTTGGGGTTTAGGGTTTGGGTATAAGGTTTAGGGTTTAGGGTTTATTGATTCAAGGTTTTATGGTATAGGGTTTAGGGTTTAGGGTATGGGGTTTAGGGTTTAGGGTTTGGGCTTTTTGGGTTTTAAGGTTTAGGGTTTCAATGTTAGGGTTATAGGTTTTCCATATTTGAGTTTTAGGGTTTAACGCTAGAGGGTTTAGGGTTAAGGGTTTTAGGGTTTAGGATTTAGGGTTTTGTGATTCAAGGTTTTATGGTATAGGGTTTAGGGTTTGGTGTTTAGGGTTTGGGGTTTAGGGTTTAGGGTATAGGGTTTAGGGTTTGGGCTTTTTGGGTTTTAAGGTTTAGGGTTTCAATGTTAGGGTTATAGGTTTTCCATGTTTGGGTTTTAGGGTTTAACCACTGAAAGATTAGAGTTTAGGGTTTAGGGTTTGGGTTTAGGGTTTAGGGTTTAGGGTTTGGGCTTTAGCGTTTAGGGTTTAGGGATCAGGGTTTTGGGTTTAGGGTTTAGGGTTTAGGGATTAGGGTTTGTGATTCAAGGTTTTACGGTATAGGGTTTAGGGTTTAGGGTTTTGGTTTAGGGTTTGGGTTGAGGGTTTGGGCTTTAGGGTTTAGGGTTTAGGGTTTTGGGTTTAGGGTTTAGGGTTTTGGGTTTAGGGTTTGGGGTTTAGGGTTTAGGGTTTTGTGATTCAAGGTTTTATGGTATAGGGTTTAGGGTTTGGGTTTAGGGTTTGGGTTTAGGGTTTAGGGTTTAGGGTTTTATGATTCAAGGTTTTATGGTATAGGGTTTAGGGTTTAGGGTTTGGGTTTAGGGTTTTTGGGTTTTAAGCTTTGGGGTTTAGGATTTCAGTGGTTTTGGGTTTTGGGGTTTCACTATTAGGGTTATAGGTTTTCCATGTTAGGGTTTTAGGGTTTAACCCTAAAGGGTTTAGGGTTGAGGGTATAGGGTTTAGGGTTTAGGGTTTGGGTTTAGGGTTTAGGTTTAGGGTTTAGAGTTTAGGCTTTTTGGGTTTTAAGCTTTGGGGTTTAGGATTTCAGGGGTTTTGGGTTTTGGGGTTTCACTATTAGGGTTATAGGTTTTCCATGTTAGGGTTTTAGGGTTTAACCCTAAAGGGTTTAGGGTTGAGGGTTTAGGGTTTGGGTTTTGGGTTTGGGTTTAGGGTTTGGGTTTAGGGTTTAGGGTTTGGGCTTTAGCGTTTAGGGTTCAGGGTTTATGGTTTGGGATTTTGGGTTTGGGGTTTGCGATTCAAGGTTTTACAGTATAGGGTTTAGGGTTTAGGGTTTGGGTTTAGGGTTTGGGCTTTAGGGTTTAGGGTTTAGGGTTTTCGGTTTAGGGTTTAGGGTTTGGGATTTAGGGTTTGGGGTTTAGGGTTTAGGGTTTTGTGATTCAAGGTTTTATGGTATAGGGTTTAGGGTTTGGGTTTAGGGTTTAGGGTTTGGGTTTAGGGTTTAGGGTTTAGGGTTTGGGGTTTTGGGTTTGGGGTTTAGGGTTTGGGTATAAGGTTTAGGGTTTAGGGTTTATTGATTCAAGGTTTTATGGTATAGGGTTTAGGGTTTAGGGTATGGGGTTTAGGGTTTAGGGTTTAGGCTTTTTGGGTTTTAAGGTTTAGGGTTTCAATGTTAGGGTTATAGGTTTTCCATATTTGAGTTTTAGGGTTTAACGCTAGAGGGTTTAGGGTTAAGGGTTTTAGGGTTTAGGATTTAGGGTTTTGTGATTCAAGGTTTTATGGTATAGGGTTTAGGGTTTGGGTTTAGGGCTTGGGTTTAGGGTTTAGTGTTTAGGGTTTAGGGTTGAGGATATAGGGTTTAGGGTTTAGGGTTTGGGTTTAGGGTTTAGGGTTTAGGGTTTAGAGTTTAGGTTTTTTGGGTTTTAAGCTTTGAGGTTTAGGATTTCAGGGGTTTTGGGTTTTGGGGTTTCACTATTAGGGTTATAGGTTTTCCATGTTAGGGTTTTAGGGTTTAACCCTAAAGGGTTTAGGGTTGAGGGTTTAGGGTTTGGGTTTTGGGTTTGGGTTTAGGGTTTAGGGTTTAGAGTTTAGGCTTTTTGGGTTTTAAGCTTTGGGGTTTAGGATTTCAGGGGTTTTGGGTTTTGGGGTTTCACTATTAGGGTTATAGGTTTTCCATGTTAGGGTTTTAGGGTTTAACCCTAAAGGGTTTAGGGTTGAGGGTTTAGGGTTTGGGTTTTGGGTTTGGGTTTAGGGTTTGGGTTTAGGGTTTAGGGTTTGGGCTTTAGCGTTTAGGGTTCAGGGTTTCGGGTTTGGGATTTAGGGTTTAGGGTTTAGGGTTTGTGATTCAAGGTTTTACGGTATAGGGTTTAGGGTTTAGGGTTTGGGTTTAGGGTTTGGGTTTAGGGTTTGGGGTTAGGGTTTGGGCTATAGGGTTTAGGGTTTAGGGTTTGGGATTTAGGGTTTGGGGTTTAGGGTTTACGGTTTTGTGATTCAAGGTTTTATGGTATAGGGTTTAGGGTTTGGGTTTAGGGTTTGGGTTTAGGGTTTAGGGTTTGGGTTTAGGGTTTAGGGCTTAGGGTTTGGGGTTTTGGGTTTGGGGTTTAGGGTTTGGGTATAGGGCTTAGGGTTTAGGGTTTATTGATTCAAGGTTTTATGGTATGGGGTTTAGGGTTTAGGGTTTGGGCTTTTTGAGTTTTAAGGTTTAGGGTTTCAATGTTAGGGTTATAGGTTTTCCATGTTTGGGTTTTAGGGTTTAACCCTAGAGGGTTTAGGGTTAAGGGTTTTAGGGTTTAGGGTGTAGGGTTTTGTGATTCAAGGTTTTATGGTATAGGGTTTAGGGTTTAGGGTTTGGGTTTAGGGTTTGGGTTTAGGGTTTAGTGTTTAGGGTTTGGGGTTTAGGGTTTAGGGTATAGGGTTTAGGGTTTGGGCTTTTTGGGTTTTAAGGTTTAGGGTTTCAATGTTAGGGTTATAGGTTTTCCATGTTTGGGTTTTAGGGTTTAACCCTAGAGGATTGGGTTTAGAGTTTAGGGTTTGGGTTTAGGGTTTAGGGTTTAGGGTTTGGGCTTTCGCGTTTAGGGTTTAGGGTTCAGGGAGGGTTTAGGGTTTAGGGTTTAGGGTTTAGGGTTTGTGATTCAAGGTTTTACGGTATAGGGTTTAGGGTTTAGGGTTTTGGTTTAGGGTTTGGGTTTAGGGTTTGGGCTTTAGGGTTTAGGGTTTAGGGTTTGGGGTTTAGGGTTTAGGGTTTTGTGATTCAAGGTTTAGTGGTATAGGGTTTAGGGTTTGGGTTTAGGGTTTGGGTTTACGGTTTAGGGTTTAGGGTTTCATGATTCAAGGTTTTATGGTATAGGGTTTAGGGTTTAGGGTTTGGGTTTAGGGGTTAGGGTTTAGAGTTTAGGCTTTTTGGGTTTTAAGCTTTGGGGTTTAGGATTTCAGGGGTTTTGGGTTTTGGGGTTTCACTATTAGGGTTATAGGTTTTCCATGTTAGGGTTTTAGGGTTTAACCCTAAAGGGTTTAGGGTTGAGGGTATAGGGTTTAGGGTTTAGGGTTTGGGTTTAGGGTTTAGGGTTTAGGGTTTAGAGTTTAGGCTTTTTGGGTTTTAAGCTTTGGGGTTTAGGATTTCAGGGGTTTTGGGTTTTGGGGTTTCACTATTTGGGTTATAGGTTTTCCATGTTAGGGTTTTAGGGTTTAACCACTAAGGGTTTAGGAGTTGAGGGGTTTAGGGTTTGGGTTTTGGGTTTGGGTTTAGGGGTTTGGGTTTAGGGTTTAGGGTTTGGGCTTTAGCGTTTAGGGTTCGGGGGTTTAGGGTTTAGGGTTTAGGGTTTGGGATTTAGGGTTTAGGGTTTAGGGTTTGTGATTCAAGGTTTTACGGTATAGGGTTTAGGGTTTAGGGTTTGGGTTTAGGGTTTGGGTTTAGGGTTTGGGCTATAGGGTTTAGGGTTTAGGGTTTAGGGTTTTCGGTTTAGGGTTTAGGGTTTGGGATTTAGGGTTTGGGGTTTAGGGTTTAGGGTTTTGTGATTCAAGGTTTTATGGTATAGGGTTTAGGGTTTGGGTTCAGGGTTTGGGTTTAGGGTTTAGGGTTTGGGTTTAGGGTTTAGGGCTTAGGGTTTGGGGTTTTGGGTTTGGGGTTTAGGGTTTGGGTATAGTGTTTAGGGTTTTGGGTTTATTGATTCAAGGTTTTATGGTATAGGGTTTAGGGTTTGGGGTTTAGGGTTTAGGGTTTAGGGTTTGGGCTTTTTGGGTTTTAAGGTTTAGGGTTTCAATGTTAGGGTTATAGGTTTTAAATGTTTGGGTCTTAGGGTTTAACCCTAGAGGGTTTAGGGTTAAGGGTTTTAGGGTTTAGGGTTTTGTGATTCAAGGTTTTATGGTATATGGTTTAGGGTTTAGGGTTTGGGTTTAGGGTTTGGGTTTAGGGTTTAGTGTTTAGGTTTTGGGGTTTAGAATTTGGGGTATAGGGTTTAGGGTTTGGGCATTTTGGGTTTTAAGGTTTAGGGTTTCAATGTTAGGGTTATAGGTTTTCCATGTTTGGGTTTTAGGGTTTAACCCTAGAGGATTGGGATTAGGGTTTAGGGTTTGGGTTTAGGGTTTAGGGTTTAGGGTTTGGGCTTTAGCGTTTAGGGTTTAGGGTTCAGGGTTTAGGGTTTAGGGTTTAGGGTTTAGGGTTTGTGATTTAAGGTTTTACGGTATAGGGTTTAGGGTTTAGGGTTTTGGTTTAGGGCTTGGGTTTAGGGTTTGGGCTTTAGGGTTTAGGGTTTAGGGTTTTGGGTTTAGGGTTTAGGGTTTGGGGTTTAGGGTTTGGGGTTTAGGGTTTAGGCTTTTGTGATTCAAGGTTTTATGGTATAGGGTTTAGGGTTTGGGTTTAGGGTTTAGGGTTTAGGGTTTTATGATTCAAGGTTTTATGGTATAGGGTTTAGGGTTTAGGGTTTGGGTTTAGGGTTTAGGGTTTAGGGTTTAGGGTTTGGGGTTTTGGGTTTGGGGTTTGGGGTTTGGGTATTGGGTTTAGGGTTTAGGGTTTATTGATTCAAGGTTTTATTGTATAGGGTTTAGGGTTTAGGGATTAGGGTTTGGGGTTTAGGGTTTAGGGTTTGGGCTTTTTGGGTTTTAAGGTTTAGGGTTTCAATGTTAGGGTTATAGGTTTTCCATGTTTGGGTTTTAGGGTTTAACCCTAGAGGATTGGGTTTAGGGTGTAGGGTTTGGGTTTAGGGTTTAGGGTTTAGGGTTTGGGCTTTCGCGTTTAGGGTTTAGGGTTCAGGGAGGGTTTAGGGTTTAGGGTTTGTGATTCAAGGTTTTACGGTATAGGGTTTAGGGTTTAGGGTTTTGGTTTAGGGTTTGGGTTTAGGGTTTGGGCTTTAGGGTTTAGGGTTTAGGGTTTTGGGTTTAGGGTTTAGGGTTTGGGGTTTAGGGTTTAGGGTTTTGTGATTCAAGGTTTAGTGGTATAGGGTTTAGGGTTTGGGTTTAGGGTTTGGGTTTACGGTTTAGGGTTTAGGGTTTAATGATTCAAGGTTTTATGGTATAGGGTTTAGGGTTTAGGGTTTGGGTTTAGGGGTTAGGGTTTAGAGTTTAGGCTTTTTGGGTTTTAAGCTTTGGGGTTTAGGATTTCAGGGGTTTTGGGTTTTTGGGTTTCACTATTAGGGTTATAGGTTTTCCATGTTAGGGTTTTAGGGTTTAACCCTAAAGGGTTTAGGGTTGAGGGTATAGGGTTTAGGGTTTAGGGTTTGGGTTTAGGGTTTAGGGTTTAGAGTTTAGGCTTTTTGGGTTTTAAGCTTTGGGGTTTAGGATTTCAGGGGTTTTGGGTTTTGGGGTTTCACTATTTGGGTTATAGGTTTTCCATGTTAGGGTTTTAGGGTTTAACCCTAAAGGGTTTAGGGTTGAGGGTTTAGGGTTTGGGTTTTGGGTTTGGGTTTAGGGTTTGGGTTTAGGGTTTAGGGTTTGGGCTTTAGCGTTTAGGGTTCAGGGTTTAGGGTTTAGGGTTTGGGATTTAGGGTTTAGGGTTTAGGGTTTGTGATTCAAGGTTTTACGGTATAGGGTTTAGGGTTTAGGGTTTGGGTTTAGGGTTTGGGTTTAGGGTTTGGGCTATAGGGTTTAGGGTTTAGGGTTTAGGGTTTTCGGTTTAGGGTTTAGGGTTTGGGATTTAGGGTTTGGGGTTTAGGGTTTAGGGTTTTGTGATTCAAGGTTTTATGGTATAGGGTTTAGGGTTTGGGTTCAGGGTTTGGGTTTAGGGTTTAGGGTTTGGGTTTAGGGTTTAGGGATTAGGGTTTGGGGTTTTGGGTTTGGGGTTTAGGGTTTGGGTATAGTGTTTAGGGTTTTGTGTTTATTGATTCAAGGTTTTATGGTATAGGGTTTAGGGTTTGGGGTTTAGGGTTTAGGGTTTAGGGTTTGGGCTTTTTGGGTTTTTAAGGTTTAGGGTTTCAATGTTAGGGTTATAGGTTTTAAATGTTTGGGTCTTAGGGTTTTAACCACTAGAAAGGGTTTTAGGGTTAAGGGTTTTAGGGTTTAGGGTTTTGTGATTCAAGGTTTTATGGTATAGGGTTTAGGGTTTAGGGTTTGGGTTTAGGGTTTGGGTTTAGGGTTTAGTGTTTAGGTTTTGGGGTTTAGGGTTTGGGGTATAGGGTTTAGGGTTTGGGCATTTTGGGTTTTAAGGTTTAGGGTTTCAATGTTAGGGTTATAGGTTTTCCATGTTTGGGTTTTAGGGTTTAACCACTGAGGGATTAGAGTTTAGGGTTTAGGAGTTTGGGTTTAGGGTTTAGGGTTTAGGGTTTGGGCTTTAGCGTTTAGGGTTTAGGGTTCAGGGTTTAGGGTTTAGGGTTTAGGGTTTAGGGTTTGTGATTCAAGGTTTTACGGTATAGGGTTTAGGGTTTAGGGTTTTGGTTTAGGGCTTGGGTTTAGGGTTTGGGCTTTAGGGTTTAGGGTTTAGGGTTTTGGGTTTAGGGTTTAGGGTTTGGGGTTTAGGGTTTGGGGTTTAGGGTTTAGGGTTTTGTGATTCAAGGTTTTATGGTATAGGGTTTAGGGTTTGGGTTTAGGGTTTAGGGTTTAGGGTTTTATGATTCAAGGTTTTATGGTATAGGGTTTAGGGTTTAGGGTTTGGGTTTAGGGTTTAGGGTTTAGGGTTTAGGGTTTAGGGTTTGGGGTTTTGGGTTTGGGGTTTGGGGTTTGGGTATAGGGTTTAGGGTTTAGGGTTTATTGATTCAAGGTTTTATTGTATAGGGTTTAGGGTTTAGGGATTAGGGTTTGGGGTTTAGGGTTTAGGGTTTAGGGTTTGGGCTTTTTGGGTTTTAAGGTTTAGGGTTTCAATGTTAGGGTTATAGGTTTTCCATGTTTGGGTTTTAGGGTTTAACCCTAGAGGATTGGGTTTAGGGTGTAGGGTTTGGGTTTAGGGTTTAGGGTTTAGGGTTTGGGCTTTAGCGTTTAGGGTTTAGGGTTCAGGGTCTAGGGTTTAGGGTTTAGGGTTTAGGGTTTGTGATTCAAGGTTTTACGGTATACCGTTTAAGGTTTAGGGTTTTGGTTTAGGGCTTGGGTTTAGGGTTTGGGCTTTAGGGTTTAGGGTTTAGGGTTTAGGGTTTAGGGTTTGGGGTTTAGGGTTTGGGGTTTAGGGTTTAGGGTTTTGTGATTCAAGGTTTAGTGGTATAGGGTTTAGGGTTTGGGTTTAGGGTTTGGGTTTACGGTTTAGGGTTTAGGGTTTAATGATTCAAGGTTTTATGGTATAGGGTTTAGGGTTTAGGGTTTGGGTTTAGGGGTTAGGGTTTAGAGTTTAGGCTTTTTGGGTTTTAAGCTTTGGGGTTTAGGATTTCAGGGGTTTTGGGTTTTTGGGTTTCACTATTAGGGTTATAGGTTTTCCATGTTAGGGTTTTAGGGTTTAACCCTAAAGGGTTTAGGGTTGAGGGTATAGGGTTTAGGGTTTAGGGTTTGGGTTTAGGGTTTAGGGTTTAGAGTTTAGGCTTTTTGGGTTTTAAGCTTTGGGGTTTAGGATTTCAGGGGTTTTGGGTTTTGGGGTTTCACTATTTGGGTTATAGGTTTTCCATGTTAGGGTTTTAGGGTTTAACCCTAAAGGGTTTAGGGTTGAGGGTTTAGGGTTTGGGTTTTGGGTTTGGGTTTAGGGTTTGGGTTTAGGGTTTAGGGTTTGGGCTTTAGCGTTTAGGGTTCAGGGTTTAGGGTTTAGGGTTTGGGATTTAGGGTTTAGGGTTTAGGGTTTGTGATTCGAGTTTTACGGTATAGGGTTTAGGGTTTAGGGTTTGGGTTTAGGGTTTGGGTTTAGGGTTTGGGCTATAGGGTTTAGGGTTTAGGGTTTAGGGTTTTCGGTTTAGGGTTTAGGGTTTGGGATTTAGGGTTTGGGGTTTAGGGTTTAGGGTTTTGTGATTCAAGGTTTTATGGTATAGGGTTTAGGGTTTGGGTTCAGGGTTTGGGTTTAGGGTTTAGGGTTTGGGTTTAGGGTTTAGGGATTAGGGTTTGGGGTTTTGGGTTTGGGGTTTAGGGTTTGGGTATAGTGTTTAGGGTTTTGTGTTTATTGATTCAAGGTTTTATGGTATAGGGTTTAGGGTTTGGGGTTTAGGGTTTAGGGTTTAGGGTTTGGGCTTTTTGGGTTTTAAGGTTTAGGGTTTCAATGTTAGGGTTATAGGTTTTAAATGTTTGGGTCTTAGGGTTTAACCCTAGAGGGTTTAGGGTTAAGGGTTTTAGGGTTTAGGGTTTTGTGATTCAAGGTTTTATGGTATAGGGTTTAGGGTTTAGGGTTTGGGTTTAGGGTTTGGGTTTAGGGTTTAGTGTTTAGGTTTTGGGGTTTAGGGTTTGGGGTATAGGGTTTAGGGTTTGGGCATTTTGGGTTTTAAGGTTTAGGGTTTCAATGTTAGGGTTATAGGTTTTCCATGTTTGGGTTTTAGGGTTTAACCCTAGAGGATTGGGTTTAGGGTTTAGGGTTTGGGTTTAGGGTTTAGGGTTTAGGGTTTGGGCTTTAGCGTTTAGGGTTTAGGGTTCAGGGTTTAGGGTTTAGGGTTTAGGGTTTAGGGTTTGTGATTCAAGGTTTTACGGTATAGGGTTTAGGGTTTAGGGTTTTGGTTTAGGGCTTGGGTTTAGGGTTTGGGCTTTAGGGTTTAGGGTTTAGGGTTTTGGGTTTAGGGTTTAGGGTTTGGGGTTTAGGGTTTGGGGTTTAGGGTTTAGGGTTTTGTGATTCAAGGTTTTATGGTATAGGGTTTAGGGTTTGGGTTTAGGGTTTAGGGTTTAGGGTTTTATGATTCAAGGTTTTTATGGTATAGGGTTTAGGGTTTAGGGTTTGGGTTTTAGGGTTTAGGGTTTAGGGTTTAGGGTTTAGGGTTTGGGGTTTTGGGTTTGGGGGTTTGGGGTTTGGGTATAGGGTTTAGGGTTTAGGGTTTATTGATTCAAGGTTTTTATTGTATAGGGTTTAGGGTTTAGGGATTAGGGTTTGGGGTTTAGGGTTTAGGGTTTAGGGTTTGGGCTTTTTTGGGTTTTAAGGTTTAGGGTTTCAATGTTAGGGTTATAGGTTTTCCATGTTTGGGTTTTAGGGTTTAACCACTGAAGAGTTGAGTTTAGGGTGTAGGGTTTGGGTTTAGGGTTTAGGGTTTAGGGTTTGGGCTTTAGCGTTTAGGGTTTAGGGTTCGAGGTCTAGGGTTTAGGGTTTAGGGTTTAGGGTTTGTGATTCGAGGTTTCACGGTATCTGAGTTTTAAGGTTTAGGGTTTTGGTTTAGGGTTTAGGGTTTAGGGTTTGGGCTTTAGGGTTTAGGGTTTAGGGTTTAGGGTTTAGGGTTTGGGGTTTAGGGTTTGGGGTTTAGGGTTTAGGGTTTTGTGATTCAAGGTTTTATGGTATAGGGTTTAGGGTTTGGGTTTAGGGTTTAGGGTTTAGGGTTTTATGATTCACGGTTTTTATGGTATAGGAGTTTTAGGGTTTAGGGTTTGGGTTTAGGGTTTAGGGTTTAGGGTTTAGGGTTTAGGGTTTGGGGTTTTTAGGGTTTGGGGGTTTGGGGTTTGGGTATAGGGTTTAGGGTTTAGGGTTTATTGATTCAAGGGTTTTATTGTATAGGGTTTAGGGTTTAGGGTTTGGGTTTTAGGGTTTAGGGTTTAGGGTTTGGGCTTTTTGGGTTTTAAGGTTTAGGGTTTCAATGTTAGGGTTATAGGTTTTCCATATTTGAGTTTTAGGGTTTAACGCTAGAGGGTTTAGGGTTAAGGGTTTTAGGGTTTAGGGTTTAGGGTTTTGTGATTCAAGGTTTTATGGTATAGGGTTTAGGGTTTGGGTTTAGGGCTTGGGTTTAGGGTTTAGTGTTTAGGGTTTAGGGTTGAGGGTATAGGGTTTAGGGTTTAGGGTTTGGGTTTAGGGTTTAGGGTTTAGGGTTTAGAGTTTAGGCTTTTTGGGTTTTAAGCTTTGGGGTTTAGGATTTAAGGGGTTTTGGGTTTTGGGGTTTCACTATTAGGGTTATAGGTTTTCCATGTTAGGGTTTTAGGGTTTAACCCTAAAGGGTTTAGGGTTGAGGGTTTAGGGTTTGGGTTTTGGGTTTGGGTTTAGGGTATGGGTTTAGGGTTTAGGGTTTGGGCTTTAGCGTTTAGGGTTCAGGGTTTAGGGTTTAGGGTTTGGGATTTAGGGTTTAGGGTTTGTGATTCAAGGTTTTACGGTATAGGGTTTAGGGTTTAGGGTTTGGGTTTAGGGTTTGGGTTTAGGGTTTGGGCTATAGGGTTTAGGTTTAGGGTTTAGGGTTTTCGGTTTAGGGTTTAGGGTTTGGGATTTAGGGTTTGGGCTTTAGGGTTTAGGGTTTTGTGATTCAAGGTTTTATGGTATAGGGTTTAGGGTTTGGGTTTAGGGTTTGGGGTTTAGGGTTTAGGGTTTGGGATTTAGGGTTTGGGGTTTAGGGTTTAGGGTTTTGTGATTCAAGGTTTTATGGTATAGGGTTTAGGGTTTGGGTTTAGGGTTTAGGGTTTGGGTTTAGGGTTTAGGGCTTAGGGTTTGGGGTTTTGGGTTTGGGGTTTAGGGTTTGGGTATAGGGTTTAGGGTTTTGGGTTTATTGATTCAAGGTTTTATGGTATAGGGTTTAGGGTTTGGGGTTTAGGGTTTAGGGTTTAGGGTTTGGGCTTTTTGGGTTTTAAGGTTTAGTGTTTCAATGTTAGGGTTATAGGTTTTCCATGTTTGGGTCTTAGGGTTTAACCCTAGAGGGTTTAGGGTTAAGGGTTTTAGGGTTTAGGGTTTAGGGTTTTGTGATTCAAGGTTTTATGGTATAGGGTTTAGGGTTTAGGGTTTGGGTTTAGGGTTTGGGTTTAGGGTTTAGTGTTTAGGTTTTGGGGTTTAGGGTTTAGGGTTTAGGGTGTAGGGTTTAGGGTTTGGGCATTTTGGGTTTTAAGGTTTAGGGTTTCAATGTTAGGGTTATAGGTTTTCCATGTTTGGGTTTTAGGGTTTAACCCTAGAAGATTGGGTTTAGGGTTTAGGGTTTGGGTTTAGGGTTTAGGGTTTAGGGTTTGGGCTTTAGCGTTTAGGGTTTAGGGTTCAGGGTTTAGGGTTTAGGGTTTAGGGTTTAGGGTTTGTGATTCAAGGTTTTACGGTATAGGGTTTAGGGTTTAGGGTTTTGGGTTTAGGGTTTAGGGTTTGGGGTTTAGGGTTTGGGGTTTAGGGTTTAGGGTTTTGTGATTCAAGGTTTTATGGTATAGGGTTTCGGGTTTAGGGTTTGGGTTTAGGGTTTAGGGTTTAGGGTTTGGGGTTTTGGGTTTGGGGTTTGGGGTTTGGGTATAGGGTTTAGGGTTTAGGGTTTATTGATTCAAGGTTTTATTGTATAGGGTTTAGGGTTTAGGGATTAGGGTTTGGGGTTTAGGGTTTAGGGTTTAGGGTTTGGGCTTTTTGGGTTTTAAGGTTTAGGGTTTTAATGTTAGGGTTATAGGTTTTCCATGTTTGGGTTTTAGGGTTTAACCCTAGAGGATTGGGTTTAGGGTTTAGGGTTTGGGTTTAGGGTTTAGGGTTTAGGGTTTGGGCTTTAGCGTTTAGGGTTTAGGGTTCAGGGTTTAGGGTTTAGGGTTTAGGGTTTAGGGTTTGTGATTCAAGGTTTTACGGTATAGCGTTTAAGGTTTAGGGTTTTGGTTTAGGGCTTGGGTTTAGGGTTTGGGCTTTAGGGTTTAGGGTTTTGGGTTTAGGGTTTAGGGTTTGGGGTTTAGGGTTTAGGGTTTGGGTTTAGGGTTTAGGGTTTGGGTTTAGGGTTTAGGGTTTAGGGTTTTGTGATTCAAGGTTTTATGGTATAGGGTTTAGGGTTTGGGTTTAGGGCTTGGGTTTAGGGTTTAGTGTTTAGGGTTTAGGGTTAAGGGTATAGGGTTTAGGGTTTAGGGTTTGGGTTTAGGGTTTAGGGTTTAGGGTTTAGAATTTAGGCTTTTTGGGTTTTAAGCTTTGGGGTTTAGGATTTCAGGGGTTTTAGGTTTTGAGGTTTCACTATTAGGGTTATAGGTTTTCCATGTTAGGGTTTTAGGGTTTAACCCTAAAGGGTTTAGGGTTGAGGGTTTAGGGTTTGGGTTTTGGGTTTGGGTTTATGGTTTGGGTTTAGGGTTTAGCGTTTGGGTTTGGGATTTAGGGTTTAGGGTTTAGGGTTTGTGATTCAAGGTTTTACGGTATAGGGTTTAGGGTTTAGGGTTTGGGTTTAGGGTTTAGGTTTAGGGTTTGGGCTATAGGGTTTAGGGTTTAGGGTTTAGGGTTTTCGGTTTAGGGTTTAGGGTTTGGGATTTAGGGTTTGGGCTTTAGGGTTTAGGGTTTTGTGATTCAAGGTTTTATGGTATAGGGTTTAGGGTTTGGGTTTAGGGTTTGGGTTTAGGGTTTAGGGTTTGGGTTTAGGGTTTAGGGCTTAGGGTTTGGGGTTTTGGGTTTGGGGTTTAGGGTTTGGGTATAGGGCTTAGGGTTTAGGGTTTATTGATTCAAGGTTTTATGGTATAGGGTTTAGGGTTTAGGGTTTGGGCTTTTTGAGTTTTAAGGTTTAGGGTTACAATGTTAGGGTTATAGGTTTTCCATGTTTGGGTTTTAGGGTTTAACCCTAGAGGGTTTAGGGTTAAGGGTTTTAGGGTTTAGGGTTTGGGGTTTAGGGTTTAGGGTTTGGGCTTTTTGGGTTTTAAGGTATAGGGTTTCAATGTTAGGGTTATAGGTTTTCCATATTTGGGTTTTAGGGTTTAACCCTAGAGGGTTTAGGGTTAAGGGTTTTAGGGTTTAGGGTTTAGGGTTTAGGGTTTTGTGATTCAAGGTTTTATGGTATAGGGTTTAGGGTTTAGGGTTTGGGTTTAGGGTTTGGGTTTAGGGTTTAGTGTTTAGGGTTTGGGGTTTAGGGTTTAGGGTATAGGGTTTAGGGTTTGGGCTTTTTTGGGTTTTAAGGTTTAGGGTTTCAATGTTAGGGTTATAGGTTTTTCCATGTTTGGGTTTTAGGGTTTAACCACTGAGAGATTAGAGTTTAGGGTTTAGGGTTTGGGTTTAGGGTTTAGGGTTTAGGGTTTGGGCTTTAGCGTTTAGGGTTTAGGGTTCAGGGTTTAGGGTTTAGGGTTTTGGGTTTAGGGTTTAGGGTTTGTGATTCAAGGTTTTACGGTATAGGGTTTAGGGTCTAGGGTTTTGGTTTAGGGTTTGGGTTTAGGGTTTGGGCTTTAGGGTTTAGGGTTTAGGGTTTTGGGTTTAGGGTTTAGGGTTTGGGGTTTAGGGTTTAAGGTTTTGTGATTCAAGGTTTAGTGGTATAGGGTTTAGGGTTTGGGTTTAGGGTTTGGGTTTAGGGTTTTGGGTTTAGGGTTTAATGATTCAAGGTTTTATGGTATAGGGTTTAGGGTTTAGGGTTTGGGTTTAGGGGTTAGGGTTTAGAGTTTTGGCTTTTTGGGTTTTAAGCTTTGGGGTTTAGGATTTCAGGGGTTTTGGGTTTTGGGGTTTCACTATTAGGGTTATAGGTTTTCCATGTTAGGGTTTTAGGGTTTAACCCTAAAGGGTTTGGGGTTGAGGGTATAGGGTTTAGGGTTTAGGGTTTGGGTTTAGGGTTTAGGGTTTAGGGTTTAGAGTTTAGGCTTTTTGGGTTTTAAGCTTTGGGGTTTAGGATTTCAGGGGTTTTGGGTTTTGGGGTTTCACTATTAGGGTTATAGGTTTTCCATGTTAGGGTTTTAGGGTTTAACCCTAAAGGGTTTAGGGTTGAGGGTTTAGGGTTTGGGTTTTGGGTTTGGGTTTAGGGTTTGGGTTTAGGGTTTAGGGTTTGGGCTTTAGCGTTTCGGGTTCAGGGTTTAGGGTTTAGGGTTTAGGGTTTGGGATTTATGGGTTAGGGTTTAGGGTTTAGGGTTTGTGATTCAAAGTTTTACGGTATAGGGTTTAGGGTTTGGGTTTAGGGTTTGGGTTTAGGGTTTGGGCTTTAGGGTTAGGGTTTAGGGTTTAGGGTTTTCGGTTTAGGGTTTAGGGTTTGGGATTTAGGGTTTGGGGTTTAGGGTTTAGGGTTTAGGGTTTGTGATTCAAGGTTTTACGGTATAGGGTTTAGGGTTTAGGGTTTTGGTTTAGGGCTTGGGTTTAGGGTTTGGGCTTTAGGGTTTAGGGTTTAGGGTTTTGGGTTTAGGGTTTAGGGTTTGGGGTTTAGGGTTTGGGGTTTAGGGTTTGGGTTTAGGGTTTAGGGTTTGGGGTTTTGGGTTTGGGGTTTAGGGTTTGGGTATAGGGTTTAGGGTTTTGGGTTTATTGATTCAAGGTTTTATGGTATAGGGTTTAGGGTTTGGGGTTTAGGGTTTAGGGTTTAGGGTTTGGGCTTTTTGGGTTTTAAGGTTTAGGGTTTCAATGTTAGGGTTATAGGTTTTCCATGTTTGGGTTTTAGGGTTTAACCCCAGAGGGTTTAGGGTTAAGGGTTTTAGGGTTTAGGGTTTAGGGTTTTGTGATTCAAGGTTTTATGGTATAGGGTTTAGGGTTTAGGGTTTGGGTTTAGGGTTTGGGTTTAGGGTTTAGTGTTTAGGTTTTGGGGTTTAGGGTTTAGGGTATAGGGTTTAGGGTTTGGGCATTTTGGGTTTTAAGGTTTAGGGTTTCAATGTTAGGGTTATAGGTTTTCCATGTTTGGGTTTTAGGGTTTAACTCAGAGAGATTAGGGTTTAGGGTTTAGGGTTTGGGTTTAGGGTTTAGGGTTTAGGGTTTGGGCTTTAGCGTTTAGGGTTTAGGGTTCGGGGGTTTAGGGTTTAGGGTTTAGGAGTTTAGGGTTTGTGATTCAAGGTTTTACGGTATAGGGTTTAGGGTTTTGGTTTAGGGCTTGGGTTTAGGGTTTGGGCTTTAGGGTTTAGGGTTTAGGGTTTTGGGTTTAGGGTTTAGGGTTTGGGGTTTAGGGTTTGGGGTTTAGGGTTTAGGGTTTTGTGATTCAAGGTTTTATGGTATAGGGTTTAGGGTTTGGGTTTAGGGTTTAGGGTTTAGGGTTTTATGATTCAAGGTTTTATGGTATAGGGTTTAGGGTTTAGGGTTTGGGTTTAGGGTTTAGGGTTTAGAGTTTAGGCTTTTTAGGTTTTAAGCTTTGGGGTTTAGGATTTCAGGGGTTTTGGGTTTTGGGGTTTCACTATTAGGGTTATAGGTTTTCCATGCTAGGGTTTTAGGGTTTAACCCTAAAGGGTTTAGGGTTGAGGGTATAGGGTTTAGGGTTTAGAGTTTGGGTTTAGGGTTTAGGGTTTAGGGTTTAGAGTTTAGGCTTTTTGGGTTTTAAGCTTTGGGGTTTAGGATTTCTGGGGTTTTGGGTTTTGGGGTTTTACAATTAGTGTTATAGGTTTTCCATGTTAGGGTTTTAGGGTTTAACCCTAAAGGGTTTAGGGTTTGGGTTTAGGGTTTGGGTTTAGGGTTTAGGGTTTGGGCTTTAGCGTTTAGGGTTCAGGGTTTAGGGTTTGGGGTTTAGGGTTTGGGATTTAGGATTTAGGGTTTAGGGTTCAGGGTTTGTGATTCAAGGTTTTACGGTATAGGGTTTAGGGTTTAGGGTTTGGGTTTAGGGTTTGGGTTTAGGGTTTGGGCTTTAGGGTATAGGGTTTTTTGGTTTGGGGTTTAGGGTTTGGGATTTAGGGTTTGGGGTTTAGGGTTTAGGGTTTTGTGATTCAAGGTTTTATGGTATAGGGTTTAGGGTTTGGGTTTAGGGTTTGGGTTTAGGGTTTAGGGTTTGGGTTTAGGGTTTAGGGTTTAGGGTTTTGGGTTTTGGGTTTGGGGTTTAGGGTTTGGGTATAGGGTTTATTGATTCAAGGTTTTATGGTATAGGGTTTAGGGTTTAGGGTTTGGGGTTTAGGGTTTAGGGTTTAGGGTTTGGGCTTTTTGGGTTTTAAGGTATAGGGTTTCAATGTTAGGGTTATAGGTTTTCCATATTTGGGTTTTAGGGTTTAACCCTAGAGGGTTTAGGGTTAAGGGTTTTAGGGTTTAGGGTTTAGGTTTTATGGTATAGGGTTTAGGGTTTAGGGTTTGGGTTTAGGGTTTGGGTTTAGGGTTTAGTGTTTAGGTTTTGGGGTTTAGGGTTTAGGGTATAGGGTTTAGGGTTTGGGCATTTTGGGTTTTAAGGTTTAGGGTTTCAATGTTAGGGATATAGGTTTTCCATGTTTGGGTTTTAGGGTTTAACCACTGAAAGGATTTAGAGTTTAGGGTTTAGGGTTTGGGTTTAGGGTTTAGGGTTTAGGGTTTTGGCTTTAGCGTTTAGGGTTTAGGGTTCAGGGTTTAGGGTTTAGGGTTTGTGATTCAAGGTTTTACGGTATAGGGTTTAGGGTTTAGGGTTTTGGTTTAGGGCTTGGGTTTAGGGTTTGGGCTTTAGGGTTTAGGGTTTTGGGTTAAGGGTTTAGGGTTTGGGGTTTAGGGTTTGGGGTTTAAGGTTTAGGGTTTTGTGATTCAAGGTTTTATGGTATAGGGTTTAGGGTTTGGGTTTAGGGTTTAGGGTTTAGGGTTTTATGATTCACGGTTTTATGGTATAGGGTTTAGGGTTTAGGGTTTGGGTTTAGGGTTTAGGGTTTAGGGTTTAGAGTTTAGGCTTTTTGGGTTTTAAGCTTTGGGGTTTAGGATTCGGGGGTTTTGGGTTTTGGGGTTTTCACTTATTAGGGTTATAGGTTTTCCATGTTAGGGTTTTAGGGTTTAACCCTAAAGGGTTTAGGGTTGAGGGTTTAGGGTTTGGGTTTTGGGTTTGGGTTTAGGGTTTAGGGTTTGGGCTTTAGCGTTTAGGGTTCAGGGTTTAGGGTTTAGGGTTTAGGGTTTGGGCTTTAGGGTATAGGGTTTTTTGGTTTAGGGTTTAGGGTTTGGGATTTAGGGTTTGGGGTTTAGGGTTTAGGGTTTTGTGATTCAAGGTTTTATGGTATAGGGTTTAGGGTTTGGGTTTAGGGTTTAGGGTTTGGGTCTAGGGTTTAGGGTTTTGGGTTTTGGGTTTGGGATTTAGGGTTTGGGTATAGGGTTTAGGGTTTAGGGTTTATTGATTCAAGGTTTTATGGTATAGGGTTTAGGGTTTAGGGTTTGGGGTTTAGGGTTTAGGGTTTGGGCTTTTTGGGTTTTAAGGTATAGGGTTTCAATGTTAGGGTTATAGGTTTTCCATATTTGGGTTTTAGGGTTTAACCCTAGAGGGTTTAGGGTTAAGGGTTTTAGGGTTTAGGGTTTAGGGTTTTGTGATTCAAGGTTTTATGGTATAGGGTTTAGGGTTTAGGGTTTGGGTTTAGGGTTTAGTGTTTAGGGTTTAGGGTTTAGGGTTTAGGGTTTGTGATTCAAGGTTTTACGGTATAGGGTTTAGGGTTTTGGTTTAGGGTTTGGGTTTAGGGTTTGGGCTTTAGGGTTTAGGGTTTAGGGTTTTGGGTTTAGGGTTTAGGGTTTGGGGTTTAAGGTTTGGGGTTTAGGGTTTAGGGTTTTGTGATTCAAGGTTTTATGGTATAGGGTTTAGGGTTTAGGGTTTGGGTTTAGGGTTTGGGTTTAGGGTTTAGGGTTTAGGGTTTTATGATTCAAGGTTTTATGGTACAGGGTTTAGGGTTTAGGGTTTGGGTTAAGGGTTTAGGGTTTAGAGTTTAGGCTTTTTGGGTTTTAAGCTTTGGGGTTTAGGATTTCAGGGGTTTTGGGTTTTGGGGTTTCACTATTAGGGTTATAGGTTTTCCATGTTAGGGTTTTAGGGTTTAACCCTAAAGGGTTTAGGGTTGAGGTATAGGGTTTAGGGTTTAGGGTTTTCAATTTAGGGTTTTAAGGTTTGTCCATTTGGTGTTTAGGTTTTGGGCTTTTAGGGTTTTAAGGTTTAGGGTTTAGGATTTCAGGGGCTTAGGGTTTTAGGGTTTGTCCATTTAGGGTTTAGGGTTTAGGGTTTAGGGTTTGGGCTTTTTGGTTTTTAAGGTTTAGGGTTTCAATGTTAGGGTTATAGGTTTTCCATGTTTGGGTTTTAGGGTTTACGGTTTTTGGTTTTGGGGTTTCAATGTTAGGGTTATAGGTTTTCTGTTTTAGGGTTTTAGGGTTTAACCCTAGAGGGTTTAGGGTTAAGGGTATAGGGTCTAGGTTTAGGGTTTTGTGATTCAAGGTTTTATGGTATAGGGTTTAGGGTTTAGGGTTTGGGATTTTTGAGTTTTAAGGTTTAGGGTTTCAATGTTAGGGTTATAGGTTTTCCATGTTTGGGTTTTAGGGTTTAACCCTAGAGGGTTTAGGGTTAAAGGTTTTAGGGTTTAGGGTTTTGTGATCCAAGGTTTTATGGTATAGGGTTTAGGGTTTAGGTTTTAGGGTTTAGGGTTTAGGGTATAGGGTTTAGGGCTTGGGCTTTTTGGGTTTTAAGGTTTAGGGTTTCAATCTTAGGGTTATAGGTTTTCCATGTTTGGATTTTAGGTTTTAACCCTAGAGGATTGGGTTTAGGGTTTAGGGTTTGGGTTTAGGGTTTAGGGTTTAGGGTTTGGGCTTTAGCGTTTAAGGTTTAGGGTTCAGGGTTTAGGGTTTAGGGTTTAGGGTTTTGGGTTTGTGATTCAAGGTTTTACGGTATAGGGTTTGGGTTTAGGGTTTGGGCTTTAGGGTTTAGGGTTTAGGGTTTTAGGTTTAGGGTTTAGGGTTTGGGGTTTAGGGTTTGGGGTTTAGGGTTTGGGGTTTAGGGTTTAGGGTTTTGTGATTCAAGGTTTTATGGTATAGGGTTTAGGGTTTAGGGTTTGGGTTTAGGGTTTAGGTTTTAGGGTTTAGAGTTTAGGCTTTTTGGGTTTTAAGCTTTGGGGTTTAGGATTTCAGTGGTTTTGGGTTTTGGGGTTTCACTATTAGGGTTATAGGTTTTCCATGTTAGGGTTTTAGGGTTTAACCCTAACGGGTTTAGGGTTGAGGGTATAGGGTTTAGGGTTTAGGGTTTGGGTTTAGGGTTTAGGGTTTAGGGTTTAGAGTTTAGGCTTTTTGGGTTTTAAGCTTTGGGGTTTAGGATTTCAGGGGTTTTGGGTTTTGGGGTTTCACAATTACGGTTATAGGTTTTCCATGTTAGGGTTTTAGGGTTTAACCCTAAAGGGTTTAGGGTTGAGGGTTTAGGGTTTGGGTTTTGGGTTTGGGTTTAGGGTTTGGGTTTAGGGTTTAGGGTTTGGGCTTTAGCGTTTAGGGTTCAGGATTTAGGGTTTAGGGTTTAGGGTTTGGGATTTAGGGTTTAGGGTTTAGGGTTTAGGGTTTGTGATTCAAGGTTTTACGGTATAGGGTTTAGGGTTTAGGGATTGGGTTTAGGGTTTAGGTTTAGGGTTTGGGCTTTAGGGTTTAGGGTTTAGGGTTTTCGGTTTAGGGTTTAGGGTTTGGGATTTAGGGTTTGGGGTTTAGGGTTTAGGGTTTTGTGATTCAAGGTTTTATGGTATAGGGTTTAGGGTTTGGGTTTAGGGTTTAGGGTTTGGGTTTAGGGTTTCGGGTTTAGGGTTTGGGGTTTTGGGCTTGGGGTTTAGGGTTTGGGTATAGGGTATAAGGTTTAGGGTTTATTGATTCAAGGTTTTACGGTATAGGGTTTAGGGTTTGGGGTTTAGGGTTTAGGGTTTAGGGTTTGGGCTTTTTGGGTTTTAAGGTTTAGGGTTTCAATGTTAGGGTTATAGGTTTTCCATATTTGGGTTTTAGGGTTTAACCCCTGAGGGTTTTAGGGTTAAGGGTTTCAGGGTTTAGGGTTTAGGGTTTTGTGATTCAAGGTTTTATGGTATAGGGTTTAGGGTTTAGGGTTTGGGTTTACGGTTTGGGTTTAGGGTTTAGTGTTTAGGGTTTAGGGTTTAGGGTTTAGGGTTTGTGATTCAAGGTTTTACGGTATAGGGTTTAGGGTTTTGGTTTAGGGTTTGGGCTTTAGGGTTTAGGGTTTAGGGTTTTGGGTTTAGGGTTTAGGGTTTGGGGTTTAGGGTTTGGGGTTTAGGGTTTAGGGTTTTGTGATTCAAGGTTTTATGGTATAGGGTTTAGGGTTTAGGGTTTAGGTTTAGGGTTTGGGTTTAGGGTTTAGGTTTAGGGTTTAGGGTTTTATGATTCAAAGTTTTATGGTATAGGGTTTAGGGTTTAGGGTTTGGGTTAAAGGTTTAGGGTTTAGGGTTTAGAGTTTAGGCTTTTTGGGTTTTAAGCTTTGGGGTTTAGGATTTCAGGGGTTTTGGGTTTTGGGGTTTCACTATTAGGGTTATAAGTTTTCCATGTTAGGGTTTTAGGGTTTAACCCTAAAGGGTTTAGGGTTGAGGTATAGGGTTTAGGGTTTAGGGTTTTCAATTTAGGGTTTTAGGGTTTGTCCATTTGGGGTTTAGGTTTTGGGCTTTTAGGGTTTTAGGGTTTAGGGTTTAGGATTTCAGGGGCTTAGGGTTTTAGGGTTTGTCCATTTAGGGTTTGTCCATTTTGGTTTTTGGGGTTTAGGGTTTCAATGTTAGGGTTATAGGTTTTCCATGTTTGGGTTTTAGGGTTTACGGTTTTTGGTTTTGGGGTTTCAATGTTAGGGTTATAGGTTTTCCGTTTTAGGGTTTTAGGGTTTAACCCTAGAGGGTTTAGGGTTAAGGGTATAGGGTCTAGGTTTAGGGTTTTGTGATTCAAGGTTTTATGGTATAGGGTTTAGGGTTTAGGGTTTGGGCTTTTTGAGTTTTAAGGTTTAGGGTTTCAATGTTAGGGTTATAGATTTTCCATGTTTGGGTTTTAGGGTTTAACCCTAGAGGGTTTAAGGTTAAAGGTTTTAGGGTTTAGGGTTTTGTGATCCAAGGTTTTATGGTATAGGGTTTAGGGTTTAGGTTTTGGGGTTTAGGGTTTAGGGTATAGGGTTTAGGGTTTGGGCTTTTTGGGTTTTAAGGTTTAGGGTTTCAATCTTAGGGTTATAGGTTTTCCATGTTTGGGTTTTAGGGTTTAACCCTAGAGGATTGGGTTTAGGGTTTAGGGTTTGGGTTTAGGGTTTAGGGTTTAAGGTTTGGGCTTTAGCGTTTAGGGTTTAGGGTTCAGGGTTTAAGGTTTAGGGTTTAGGGTTTTGAGTTTAGGGTTTAGGGTTTAGGGTTTAGGGTTTGTGATTCAAGGTTTTACGGTATAGGGTTTGGGCTTTAGGGTTTAGGGTTTTGGGTTTAGGGTTTGGGGTTTAGGGTTTAGGGTTTTGTGATTCAAGGTTTTATGGTATAGGGTTTAGGGTTTAGGGTTTGGGTTTAGGGTTTAGGGTTCAGGGTTTAGGGTTTAGGGTTTAGGGTTTTGGGTTTAGGGTTTAGGGTTTAGGGTTTGTGATTCAAGGTTTTACGGTATAGGGTTTGGGTTTAGGGTTTGGGCTTTCGGGTTTAGGGTTTGGGGTTTAGGGTTTAGGGTTTTGTGATTCAAGGTTTTATGGTATAGGGTTTAGGGTTTAGGGTTTGGGTTTAGGGTTTAGGGTTAGGGTTTAGAGTTTAGGCTTTTTGGGTTTTAAGCTTTGGGGTTTAGGATTTCAGTGGTTTTGGGTTTTGGGGTTTCACTATTAGGGTTATAGGTTTTCCAAGTTAGGGTTTTAGGGTTTAACCCTAAAGGGTTTAGGGTTGAGGTTATAGGGTTTAGGGTTTAGGGTTTGGGTTTAGGGTTTAGGGTTTAGGGTTTAGAGTTTAGGCTTTTTGGGTTTTAAGCTTTGGGGTTTTGGATTTTGAGGTTTAGGGTTTAGGGTTTAGGGTTTAGGGTTTGGGTTTTGGGTTTTGAGGTTTCACTATTAGGGTTATAGGTTTTCCATGTTAGGGTTTTAGGGTTTAACCCCAAAGGGTTTAGGGTTGAGGGTTTAGGATTTGGGTTTTGGGTTTGGGTTTAGGGTTTGGGTTTAGGGTTTAGGGCTTGGGCTTTAGCGTTTAGGGTTCAGGGTTTAGGGTTCAAGGTTTAGGGTTTAGGGTTTAGGGTTTGGGATTTAGGGTTTAGGGTTTAGGGTTTCGGGTTTAGGGTTTGTGATTCAAGGTTTTACGGTATAGGGTTTAGGGTTTAGTGTTTGGGTTTAGGGTTTGGGTTTAGGGTTTGGACTTTAGGGTTTAGGGTTTGGGGTTTAGGGTTTTTGGTTTAGGGTTTAGGGTTTGGGATTTAGGGTTTGGGGTTTAGGGTTTAGGGTTTTGTGATTCAAGGTTTTATGGTATAGGGTTTAGGGTTTAGGGTTTGGGTTTAGGGTTTGGGTTTAGGGTTTAGGGTTTGGGTTTAGGGTTTACGGTTTAGGGTTTGGGTTTAGGGTTTAGGGTTTAGGGTTTTTGGGGTTTTGGGTTTGGGGTTTAGGGTTTGGGTAGAGGGTTTAGGGTTTAGGGTTTATTGATTCAAGTTTTTATGGTATAGGGTTTAGGGTTTAGGGTTTAGGGTTTAGGGTTTAGGGTTTGGGCTTTTTGGGTTTTAAGGTTTAGGGTTTCAATGTTAGGGTTATAGGTTTTCCATGTTTGGGTTTTAGGGTTTAACCCTAGAGGGTTTAGGGTTAAAGGTTTTAGGGTTTAGGGTTTAGAGTTTTGTGATTCAAGGTTTTATGGTATAGGGTTTAGGGTTTAGGGTTCGGGTTTAGGGTTTAGGGTTTGGGGTTTTGTGATTCAAGGTTTTATGGTATAGGGTTTAGGGTTTAGGGTTTGGGTTTAGGGTTTAGGGTTTAGGGTTTAGAGTTTAGGGTTTTGGCTTTTTGGGTTTTAAGCTTTGGGGTTTAGGATTTAAGGGGTTTTGGGTTTTGGGGTTTCACTGTTAGGGTTATAGGTTTTCCATGTTAGGGTTTTAGGTTTTAACCCTAAAGGGTTTAGGGTTGAGGGTATAGGGTTTAGGGTTTAGGGTTTTCAATTCAGGGTTAATTGTTTGTCCATTTTGGGTTTAGGGCTTAGGCTTTTAGGGTTTTAAGGTTTAGGGTTTAGGATTTCAGGGGCTTAGGGTTTTGGATTTTCAATTCAGGGTTTTAGGGTTTGTCCATTTAGGGTTTTGGGTTTGGGCTTTTTGGTTTTTAAGGTTTAGGGTTTAAATGTTAAGGTTATAGGTTTTCCATGTTTGGGTTTTAGGGTTCAGGGTTTTTGGTTTTGGGGTTTCAATGTTAGGGTTATAGGTTTTCCATGTTAGGATTTCACGGTTTAACCCTAGAGGGTTTAGGGTTAAGGGTATAGGGTTTAAGGTTTAGGGTTTTGTGATTCATGGTTTTATGGTATAGGGTTTAGGGTTTAGGGTTTGGGCTTTTTGAGTTTTAAGGTTTAGGGTTTCAATGTTAGGGTTATAGGTTTTCCATGTTTGGGTTTTAGGGTTTAACCCTGGAGGGTTTAGGGTTAAAGGTTTTAGGGTTTAGGGTTTAGGGTTTTGTGATCCAAGGTTTTATGGTATAGGGTTTCGGGTTTAGGTTTTGGGGTTTAGGGTTTAGGGTATAGGGTTTAGGGTTTGGGCTTTTTGGGTTTGGGGTTTAGGGTTTGGGTATAGGGTTTAGGGTTTAGGGTTTATTGATTCAAGGTTTTATGGTATAGGGTTTAGGGTTTAGGGTTTAGGGTTTGGGGTTTAGGGTTTAGGGTTTAGGGTTTGGGCTTTTTGGGTTTTAATGTTTAGGGTTTCAATGTTAGGGTTATAGGTTTTCCATGTTTGGGTTTTAGGGTTTAACCCTAGAGGGTTTAGGGTTAAGGATTTTAGGGTTTAGGGTTTAGGGTTATTGATTCAAGGTTTTATGGTATAGGGTTCAGGGTTTAGGATTTGGGTTTAGGGTTTGGGTTTAAGGTTTAGGGTTTAGGGTTTAGGGTTTTGTGATTCAAGGTTTTATGGTATAGGACTTAGGGTTTAGGGTTTGGGTTTAGGGTTTAGGGTTTAGGGTTTAGAGTTTAGGGTTTGGGCTTTTTGGGTTTTAAGCTTTGGGGTTTAGGATTTTAGGGGTTTTGGGTTTTGGGGCTTCACTGTTAGGGTTATAGGTTTTCCATGTTAGGGTTTTAGGGTTTAACCCTAAAGGGTTTAGGGTTGAGGGTATAGGGTTTTCAATTCAGGGTTTAGGGTTTGTCCATTTTGGGTTTAGGGCTTGGGCTTTTAGGGTTTTTAAGGTTTAGGGTTTAGGATTTCAGGGGCTTAGGGTTTTGGGTTTTCATTTAAGGGTTTTAGGGTTTGTCCATTTAGGGTTTAGGGTTTAGGGTTTACGGTTTGGGCTTTTTGGTTTTTAAGGTTTAGGGTTTCAATGTTAGGGTTATAGGTTTTCCATGTTTGGGTTTTAGGGTTTAGGGTTTGGGCTTTTTGGGTTTTAAGCTTTGGGGTACAGGATTTCAGGGGTTTTGGGTTTTGGGGTCTCAATGTTTGGGTTATAGGTTTTCCATGTTAGGGTTTTAGGGTTTAACCCTAGAGGGTTTAGGGATAAGGGTATAGGGTTTAGGGTTTAGGGTTTGGGGTTTAGGGTTTAGGGTTTAGGGTTTGGGCCTTTTGGGTTTTAAGGTTTAGTGTTTCAATGTTAGGGTTATAGGTTTTCCATGTTTAGGTTTTAGGGTTTAACCATAGAGGGTTTAGGGTTAAGGGTTTTAGGGTTTAGGGTTTAGGGTTTTGTGATTCAAGGTTTCATGGTATAGGGCTTAGGGTTTAGGGTTTGGGTTTAGGGTTTAGGGTTTAACACTAGAGGGTTTAGGGTTAAGGGTATAGGGTTTGGTGTTTAGGGTTTGGGGTTTAGGTTTAGGGTTTAGGGTTTGGACTTTTTGGGTTTTGAGGTTTAGGGTTTCAATGTTAGGGTTATAGGTTTTCCATGTTTGGGTATTAGGGTTTAACCCTAGAGGGGTTAGGGTTTTGGGTTTGGGGTTTAGGGTTTAGGGTTTGGGGTTTAGGGTTTGGGGTTTAGGGTTTAGGGTTTAGGGTTTGGGGTTTAGGGTTTGGGGTTTAGGGTTTAGGGTTTTGTGATTCAAGGTTTTATGGTATAGGGTTTAGGGTTTGCGTTTAGGGTTTGGGTTTAGGGTTTAGGGTTTAGGGTTTTATGATTCAAGGTTTTATGGTATAGGGTTTAGGGTTTAGGGTTTGGGTTTAGGGTTTAGGGTATAGAGTTTAGGCTTTTTGGGTTTTAAGCTTTGGGGTTTAGGATTTCAGGGGTTTTGGGTTTTGGGGTTTCACTATTAGGGTTATAGGTTTTCCATGTTAGGGTTTTAGGGTTTAACACTAAAGGGTTTAGGGTTGAGGTTATAGGGTTTAGGATTTAGGGTTTTCAATTTAGGGTTTTAGGGTTTGTCCATTTGGGGTTTAGGGTTTGGGCTTTTAGGGTTTTAAGGTTTAGGGATTAGGATTTCAGGGGCTTAGGGTTTTACGGTTGTTCCATTTAAGGTTTAGGGTTTAGGGTTTAGGGTTTGGGCTTTTTGGTTTTTAAGGTTTAGGGTTTAAATGTTAAGGTTATAGGTTTTCCATGTTTGGGTTTTAGGGTTTAGGGTTTTTGGTTTTGGGGTTTCAATGTTAGGGTTATAGGTTTTCCATGTTAGGATTTCACGGTTTAACCCCAGAGGGTTTAGGGTTAAGGGTATAGGGTTTAAGGTTTAGGGTTTTGTGATTCATGGTTTTATGGTATAGGGTTTAGGGTTTAGGGTTTGGGCTTTTTGAGTTTTAAGGTTTAGGATTTCAATGTTAGGGTGATAGGTTTTCCATGTTTGGTTTTAGGGTTTAACCCTAGAGGGTTTAGGGTTAAGGGTTTTAGGGTTTAGGGTTTAGGGTTTTGTGATCCAAGGTTTTATGGTATAGGGTTTCGGGTTTAGGTTTTGGGGTTTAGGGTTTAGGGTATAGGGTTTAGGGTTTGGGCTTTTTGGGTTTGGGGTTTAGGGTTTGGGTATAGGGTTTAGGGTTTAGGGTTTATTGATTCAAGGTTTTATGGTATAGGGTTTAGGGTTTAGGGTTTAGGGTTTGGGGTTTAGGGTTTAGGGTTTAGGGTTTGGGCTTTTTGGGTTTTAAGGTTTAGGGCTTCAATAGTAGGGTTATAGGTTTTCCATGTTTGGGTTTTAGGGTTTAACCCTAGAGGGTTTAGGGTTAAGGATTTTAGGGTTTAGGGTTTAGGGTTATTGATTCAAGGTTTTATGGTATAGGGTTCAGGGTTTAGGGTTTGGGTTTAGGGTTTGGGTTTAAGGTTTAGGGTTTAGGGTTTAGGGTTTTGTGATTCAAGGTTTTATGGTATAGGACTTAGGGTTTAGGGTTTGGGTTTAGGGTTTAGGGTTTAGGGTTTAGAGTTTAGGGTTTGGGCTTTTTGGGTTTTAAGCTTTGGGGTTTAGGATTTTAGGGGTTTTGGGTTTTGGGGCTTCACTATTAGGGTTATAGGTTTTCCATGTTAGGGTTTTAGGGTTTAACCCTAAAGGGTTTAGGGTTGAGGGTATAGGGTTTTCAATTCAGGGTTTAGGGTTTGTCCATTTTGGGTTTAGGGCTTGGGCTTTTAGGGTTTTAAGGTTTAGGGTTTAGGATTTCAGGGGCTTAGGGTTTTGGGTTTTCATTTTAGGGTTTTAGGGTTTGTCCATTTAGGGTTTAGGGTTTAGGGTTTAGGGTTTGGGCTTTTTTGGTTTTTAAGGTTTAGGGTTTCAATGTTAGGGTTATAGGTTTTCCATGTTTGGGTTTTAGGGTTTAGGGTTTGGGCTTTTTGGGTTTTAAGCTTTGGGGTACGAGATTTGGGGGTTTTGGGTTTTGGGGTTCTCAATGTTAGGGTTATAGGTTTTCCATGTTAGGGTTTTAGGGTTTAACCCTAGAGGGTTTAGGGATAAGGGTATAGGGTTTAGGGTTTAGGGTTTGGGGTTTAGGGTTTAGGGTTTAGGGTTTGGGCCTTTTGGGTTTTAAGGTTTAGTGTTTCAATGTTAGGGTTATAGGTTTTCCATGTTTAGGTTTTAGGGTTTAACCATAGAGGGTTTAGGGTTAAGGGTTTTAGGGTTTAGGGTTTAGGGTTTTGTGATTCAAGGTTTCATGGTATAGGGCTTAGGGTTTAGGGTTTGGGTTTAGGGTTTAGGGTTTAACACTAGAGGGTTTAGGGTTAAGGGTATAGGGTTTGGTGTTTAGGGTTTGGGGTTTAGGTTTAGGGTTTAGGGTTTGGACTTTTTGGGTTTTGAGGTTTAGGGTTTCAATGTTAGGGTTATAGGTTTTCCATGTTTGGGTATTAGGGTTTAACCCTAGAGGGGTTAGGGTTTTGGGTTTGGGGTTTAGGGTTTAGGGTTTGGGGTTTAGGGTTTGGGGTTTAGGGTTTAGGGTTTAGGGTTTGGGGTTTAGGGTTTGGGGTTTAGGGTTTAGGTTTTGTGATTCAAGGTTTTATGGTATAGGGTTTAGGGTTTGCGTTTAGGGTTTGGGTTTAGGGTTTAGGGTTTAGGGTTTTATGATTCAAGGTTTTATGGTATAGGGTTTAGGGTTTAGGGTTTGGGTTTAGGGTTTAGGGTATAGAGTTTAGGCTTTTTGGGTTTTAAGCTTTGGGGTTTAGGATTTCAGGGGTTTTGGGTTTTGGGGTTTCACTATTAGGGTTATAGGTTTTCCATGTTAGGGTTTTAGGGTTTAACACTAAAGGGTTTAGGGTTGAGGTTATAGGGTTTAGGATTTAGGGTTTTCAATTTAGGGTTTTAGGGTTTGTCCATTTGGGGTTTAGGGTTTGGGCTTTTAGGGTTTTAAGGTTTAGGGATTAGGATTTCAGGGGCTTAGGGTTTTACGGTTGTTCCATTTAAGGTTTAGGGTTTAGGGTTTGGGCTTTTTGGTTTTTAAGGTTTAGGGTTTAAATGTTAAGGTTATAGGTTTTCCATGTTTGGGTTTTAGGGTTTAGGGTTTTTGGTTTTGGGGTTTCAATGTTAGGGTTATAGGTTTTCCATGTTAGGATTTCACGGTTTAACCCCAGAGGGTTTAGGGTTAAGGGTATAGGGTTTAAGGTTTAGGGTTTTGTGATTCATGGTTTTATGGTATAGGGTTTAGGGTTTAGGGTTTGGGCTTTTTGAGTTTTAAGGTTTAGGATTTCAATGTTAGGGTGATAGGTTTTCCATGTTTGGTTTTAGGGTTTAACCCTAGAGGGTTTTTAGGGTTAAGGGTTTTAGGGTTTTAGGGTTTAGGGTTTTGTGATCGAGGTTTTATGGTATAGGGTTTGGGTTTAGGTTTTGGGGTTTAGGGTTTAGGGTATAGGGTTTAGGGTTTGGGCTTTTTGGGTTTGGGGTTTAGGGTTTGGGTATAGGGTTTAGGGTTTAGGGTTTATTGATTCAAGGTTTTATGGTATAGGGTTTAGGGTTTAGGGTTTAGGGTTTGGGGTTTAGGGTTTAGGGTTTAGGGTTTGGGCTTTTTGGGTTTTAAGGTTTAGGGCTTCAATAGTAGGGTTATAGGTTTTCCATGTTTGGGTTTTAGGGTTTAACCACTGAAAGGGTTTAGGGTTAAGGATTTTAGGGTTTAGGGTTTAGGGTTATTGATTCGAGGTTTTTATGGTATAGGGTTCAGGGTTTAGGGGTTTGGGTTTAGGGTTTGGGTTTAAGGTTTAGGGTTTAGGGTTTAGGGTTTAGGGTTTTGTGATTCAAGGTTTTATGGTATAGGGCTTAGGGTTTAGGGTTTGGGTTTAGGGTTTAGGGTTTAGGGTTTAGAGTTTAGGGTTTGGGCTTTTTGGGTTTTAAGCTTTGGGGTTTAGGATTTTAGGGGTTTTGGGTTTTGGGGGCTTCTTTCTTAGGGGTTATAGGTTTTCCATGTTAGGGTTTTAGGGTTTAACCCTAAAGGGTTTAGGGTTGAGGGTATAGGGTTTTCAATTCAGGGTTTAGGGTTTGTCCATTTTGGGTTTAGGGCTTGGGCTTTTAGGGTTTTAAGGTTTAGGGTTTAGGATTTCAGGGGCTTAGGGTTTTGGGTTTTCATTTTAGGGTTTTAGGGTTTGTTCATTTAGGGTTTAGGGTTTAGGGTTTACGGTTTGGGCTTTTTGGTTTTTAAGGTTTAGGGTTTCAATGTTAGGGTTATAGGTTTTCCATGTTTGGGTTTTAGGGTTTAGGGTTTGGGCTTTTTGGGTTTTAAGCTTTGGGGTACAGGATTTCAGGGGTTTTGGGTTTTGGGGTCTCAATGTTAGGGTTATAGGTTTTCCATGTTAGGGTTTTAGGGTTTAACCACTGAAAGGGTTTTAGGGGGTTAAGGGTATAGGGGTTTAGGGTTTAGGGTTTGGGGTTTAGGGTTTAGGGTTTAGGGTTTAGGGTTTGGGCACTTTTGGGTTTTAAGGTTTAGGGTTTCAATGTTAGGGTTATAGGTTTTTCCATGTTTGGGTTTTAGGGTTTTAACCACTGAAAGGGTTTTAGAGTTAAAGGGTTTTAGGGTTTGGGGTTTAGGGTTTTGTGATTCAAGGATTTATGGTTAGGGGTTTAGGGTTTTGGGTTTTAGGGTTTAGGGTTTAGGGTTTAGGGTTTGTGCTTTTTTGGGTCTTAAGGTTTAGGGTTCAATGTTAGGGTTATCGGTTTTTCCATGTTTAGGTTTTAGGGTTTAACCATAGAGGGTTTTAGGGTTAAGGGTTTTAGGGTTTAGGGGTTTAGGGTTTTGTGATCAAGGTTTTATGGTATAGGGTTTCGGGTTTAGGTTTTGGGGTTTAGGGTTTAGGGTATAGGGTTTAGGGTTTGGGCTTTTTGGGTTTGGAGTTTAGGGTTTGGGTATAGGGTTTAGGGTTTAGGGTTTATTGATTCAAGGTTTTATGGTATAGGGTTTATGGTTTAGGGTTTAGGGTTTGGGGTTTAGGGTTTAGGGTTTAGGGTTTGGGCTTTTTTGGTTTTAATGTTTAGGGTTTCAATGTTAGGGTTATAGGTTTTCCATGTTTGGGTTTTAGGGTTTAACCCTAGAGGGTTTAGGGTTAAGGGTTTTAGGGTTTAGGGTTTAGGGTTATTGATTCAAGGTTTTATGGTATAGGGTTCAGGGTTTAGGGTTTGGGTTTAGGGTTTGGGTTTAAGGTTTAGGGTTTAGGGTTTAGGGTTTTGTGATTCAAGGTTTTATGGTATAGGGCTTAGGGTTTAGGGTTTGGGTTTAGGGTTTAGGGTTTAGGGTTTAGAGTTTAGGGTTTGGGCTTTTTGGGTTTTAAGCTTTGGGGTTTAGGATTTTAGGGGTTTTGGGTTTTGGGGTTTCATTGTTAGGGTTATAGGTTTTCCATGTTAGGGTTTAACCCTAAAGGGTTTAGGGTTGAGGGTATAGGTTTTTCAATTCAGGGTTTAGGGTTTGTCCATTTTGGGTTTAGGGCTTGGGCTTTTAGGGTTTTAAGGTATAGGGTTTAGGATTTCAGGGGCTTAGGGTTTTGGGGTCTCAATGTTAGGGTTATAGGTTTTCCATGTTAGGGTTTTAGGGTTTAACCCTAGAGGGTTTAGGGTTAAAGGTATAGGGTTTAGGGTTTAGGGTTTGGGGTTTAGGGTTTAGGGTTTAGGGTTTGGGCCTTTTGGGTTTTAAGGTTTAGGGTTTCAATGTTAGGGTTATAGGTTTTCCATGTTTAGGTTTTAGGGTTTAACCATAGAGGGTTTAGGGTTAAGGGTTTTAGGGTTTAGGGTTTAGGGTTTTGTGATTCAAGGTTTTATGGTATAGGGCTTAGGGTTTAGGGTTTGGGTTTAGGGTTTAGGGTTTAACACTAGAGGATTTAGGGTTAAGGGTATAGGGTTTGGTGTTTAGGGTTTGGGGTTTAGGTTTAGGGTTTATGGTTTGGACTTTTTGGGTTTTGAGGTTTAGGGTTTCAATGTTAGGGTTATAGGTTTTCCATGTTTGGGTGTTAGGGTTTAACCCTAGAGGGGTTAGGGTTTTGGGTTTAGGGTTTGGGGTTTAGGGTTTGGGGTTTAGGGTTTAGGGTTTGGGTTTAGGGTTTGGGTTTAGGGTTTAGGGTTTAGGGTTTAGGGTTTTATGATTCAAGGTTTTATGGTATAGGGTTTAGGGTTTAGGGTTTGGGTTTAGGGTTTAGGGGATAGAGTATAGGCTCTTTGGGTTTTAAGCTTTGGGGTTTAGGCTTTCAGGGGTTTTGGGTTTTGGGGTTTCACTATTAGGGTTATAGGTTTTCCATGTTAGGGTTTTAGGGTTTAACCCTAAAGGGTTTAGGGTTGAGGGTATAGGGTTTAGGATTTAGGGTTTTCAATTTAGGGTTTTAGGGTTTGTCCATTTGGGGTTTAGGGTTTGGGCTTTTAGGGTTTTAAGGTTTAGGGATTAGGATTTCAGGGGCTTAGGGTTTTACGGTTGTTCCATTTAGGGTTTAGGGTTTAGGGTTTAGGGTTTGGGCTTTTTGGTTTTTAAGGTTTAGGGTTTAAATGTTAAGGTTATAGGTTTTCCATGTTTGTGTTTTAGGGTTTAGGGTTTTTGGTTTTGGGGTTTCAATGTTAGGGTTATAGGTTTTCCATGTTAGAATTTCACGGTTTAACCCCAGAGGATTTAGGGTTTAGGGTATAGGGTTTAAGGTTTAGGGTTTTGTGATTCATGGTTTTATGGTATAGGGTTTAGGGTTTGGGCTTTTTGAGTTTTAAGGTTTAGGGTTTCAATGTTAGGGTTATAGGTTTTCCATGTTTGGTTTTAGGGTTTAACCCTAGAGGGTTTAGGGTTAAGGGTTTTAGGGTTTAGGGTTTAGGGTTTTGTGATCCAAGGTTTTATGGTATAGGGTTTCGGGTTTAGGTTTTGGGGTTTAGGGTTTAGGGTATAGGGTTTAGGGTTTGGGCTTTTTGGGTTTGGGGTTTAGGGTTTGGGTATAGGGTTTAGGGTTTAGGGTTTATTGATTCAAGGTTTTATGGTATAGGGTTTAGGGTTTAGGGTGTGGGGTTTAGGGTTTAGGGTTTAGGGTTTGGGCTTTTTGGGTTTTAATGTTTAGGGTTTCAATGTTAGGGTTATAGGTTTTCCATGTTTGGGTTTTAGGGTTTAACCCTAGAGGGTTTAGGGTTAAGGATTTTAGGGTTTAGGGTTTAGGGTTATTGATTCAAGGTTTTATGGTATAGGGTTCAGGGTTTAGGGTTTGGGTTTAGGGTTTGGCTTTAAGGTTTAGGGTTTAGGGTTTAGGGTTTTGTGATTCAAGGTTTTATGGTATAGGGCTCAGGGTTTAGGGTTTGGGTTTAGGGTTTAGGGTTTAGGGTTTAGAGTTTAGGGTTTGGGCTTTTTGGGTTTTAAGCTTTGGGGTTTAGGATTTTAGGGGTTTTGGGTTTTGGGGCTTCACTGTTAGGGTTATAGGTTTTCCATGTTAGGGTTTTAGGGTTTAACCCTAAAGGGTTTAGGGTTGAGGGTATAGGGTTTTCAATTCAGGGTTTAGGGTTTGTCCATTTTGGGTTTAGGGCTTGGGCTTTTAGGGTTTTAAGGTTTAGGGTTTAGGATTTCAGGGGCTTAGGGTTTTGGGTTTTCATTTTAGGGTTTTAGGGTTTGTCCATTTAGGGTTTAGGGTTTAGGGTTTACGGTTTGGGCTTTTTTGGTTTTTAAGGTTTAGGGTTTCAATGTTAGGGTCATAGGTTTTCCATGTTTGGGTTTTAGGGTTTAGGGTTTGGGCTTTTTGGGTTTTAAGCTTTGGGGTACAGGATTTCAGGGGTTTTGGGTTTTGGGGTCTCAATGTTAGGGTTATAGGTTTTCCATGTTAGGGTTTTAGGGTTTAACCCTAGAGGGTTTAGGGTTAAGGGTATAGGGTTTAGGGTTTAGGGTTTGGGTTTAGGGTTTGGGTTTAGGGTTTAGGGTTTAGGGTTTAGGGTTTTATGATTCAAGGTTTTATGGTATAGGGTTTAGGGTTTAGGGTTTGGGTTTAGGGTTTAGGGGATAGAGTTTAGGCTTTTTGGGTTTTAAGCTTTGGGGTTTAGGATTTCAGGGTTTTTGGGTTTTGGGGTTTCACTGTTAGGGTTATAGGTTTTCCATGTTAGGGTTTTAGGGTTTAACCCTAAAGGGTTTAGGGTTGAGGGTATAGGGTTTAGGATTTAGGGTTTTAGGGTTTGTCCATTTGGGGTTTAGGGTTTGGGCTTTTATGGTTTTAAGGTTTAGGGATTAGGATTTCAGGGGCTTAGGGTTTTACGGTTGGTCCATTTAGGGTTTAGGGTTTAGGGTTTAGGGTTTGGGCTTTTTGGTTTTTAAGGTTTAGGGTTTAAATGTTAAGGTTATAGGTTTTCCATGTTTGTGTTTTAGGGTTTAGGGTTTTTGGTTTTGGGGTTTCAATGTTAGGGTTATAGGTTTTCCATGTTAGGATTTCACGGTTTAACCCCAGAGGGTTTAGGGTTTAGGGTATAGGGTTTAAGGTTTAGGGTTTTGTGATTCATGGTTTTATGGTATAGGGTTTAGGGTTTAGGGTTTGGGCTTTTTGAGTTTTAAGGTTTAGGGTTTCAATGTTAGGGTTATAGGTTTTCCATGTTTGGTTTTAGGGTTTAACCCTAGAGGGTTTAGGGTTAAGGGTTTTAGGGTTTAGGGTTTAGGGTTTTGTGATCCAAGGTTTTATGGTATAGGGTTTCGGGTTTAGGTTTTGGGGTTTAGGGTTTAGGGTATAGGGTTTAGGGTTTGGGCTTTTTGGGTTTGGGGTTTAGGGTTTGGGTATAGGGTTTAGGGGTTTAGGGTTTATTGATTCGAGGTTTTTATGGTATAGGGTTTAGGGTTTAGGGTTTAGGGTGTGGGGTTTAGGGTTTAGGGTTTAGGGTTTGGGCTTTTTGGGTTTTAATGTTTAGGGTTTCAATGTTAGGGTTATAGGTTTTCCATGTTTGGGTTTTAGGGTTTAACCCTAGAGGGTTTAGGGTTAAGGATTTTAGGGTTTAGGGTTTAGGGTTATTGATTCAAGGTTTTATGGTATAGGGTTCAGGGTTTAGGGTTTGGGTTTAGGGTTTGGCTTTAAGGTTTAGGGTTTAGGGTTTAGGGTTTTGTGATTCAAGGTTTTATGGTATAGGGCTTAGGGTTTAGGGTTTGGGTTTAGGGTTTAGGGTTTAGGGTTTAGAGTTTAGGGTTTGGGCTTTTTGGGTTTTAAGCTTTGGGGTTTAGGATTTTAGGGGTTTTGGGTTTTGGGGCTTCACTGTTAGGGTTATAGGTTTTCCATGTTAGGGTTTTAGGGTTTAACGCTAAAGGGTTTAGGGTTGAGGGTATAGGGTTTTCAATTCAGGGTTTAGGGTTTGTCCATTTTGGGTTTAGGGCTTGGGCTTTTAGGGTTTAGGATTTCAGGGGCTTGGGGTTTTGGGTTTTCATTTTAGGGTTTTAGGGTTTGTCCATTTAGGGTTTAGGGTTTAGGGTTTACGGTTTGGGCTTTTTTTGGTTTTTTAAGGTTTAGGGTTTCAATGTTAGGGTTATAGGTTTTTTCCATGTTTGGGTTTTAGGGTTTAGGGTTTGGGCTTTTTGGGTTTTAAGCTTTGGGGTACAGGATTTCAGGGGTTTTGGGTTTTGGGGTCTCAATGTTAGGGTTATAGGTTTTCCATGTTAGGGTTTTAGGGTTTAACCCTAGAGGGTTTAGGGTTAAGGGTATAGGGTTTAGGGTTTAGGGTTTGGGGTTTAGGGTTTAGGTTTTAGGGTTTAGGGTTTGGGCCTTTTGGGTTTTAAGGTTTAGGGTTTCAATGTTAGGGTTATAGGTTTTCCATGTTTGGGTTTTAGGGTTTAACCCTAGAGGGTTTAGAGTTAAAGGTTTTAGGGTTTGGGGTTTAGGGTTTTGTGATTCAAGGATTTATGGTTAGGGTTTAGGGTTTAGGGTTTTGGGTTTAGGGTTTAGGGTTTAGGGTTTGTGCTTTTTGGGTCTTAAGGTTTAGGGTTCAATGTTAGGGTTATCGGTTTTCCATGTTTAGGTTTTAGGGTTTAACCATAGAGGGTTTAGGGTTAAGGGTTTTAGGGTTTAGGGTTTAGGGTTTTGTGATCCAAGGTTTTATGGTATAGGGTTTCGGGTTTAGGTTTTGGGGTTTAGGGTTTAGGGTATAGGGTTTAGGGTTTGGGCTTTTTGGGTTTTGGGGGTTTAGGGTTTGGGTATAGGGTTTAGGGTTTAGGGTTTATTGATTCAAGGTTTTATGGTATAGGGTTTAGGGTTTAGGGTTTAGGGTTTGGGGTTTAGGGTTTAGGGTTTAGGGTTTAGGGCTTTTTGGGTTTTAATGTTTAGGGTTTCAATGTTAGGGTTATAGGTTTTCCATGTCTGGGTTTTAGGGTTTAACCCTAGAGGGTTTAGGGTTAAGGATTTTAGGGTTTAGGGTTTAGGGTTATTGATTCAAGGTTTTATGGTATAGGGTTCAGGGTTTAGGGTTTGGGTTTAGGGTTTGGGTTTAAGGTTTAGGGTTTAGGGTTTAGGGTTTTGTGATTCAAGGTTTTATGGTATAGGGCTTAGGGTTTAGGGTTTGGGTTTAGGGTTTAGGGTTTAGAGTTTAGGGTTTGGGCTTTTTGGGTTTTAAGCTTTGGGGTTTAGGATTTTAGGGGTTTTGGGTTTTGGGGCTTCACTGTTAGGGTTATAGGTTTTCCATGTTAGGGTTTTAGGGTTTAACCCTAAAGGGTTTAGGGTTGAGGGTATAGGGTTTTCAATTCAAGGTTTAGGGTTTGTCCATTTTGGGTTTAAGGGCTTGGGCTTTTAGGGTTTTAAGGTTTAGGGTTTAGGATTTCAGGGGCTTAGGGTTTTGGGTTTTCATTTTAGGGTTTTAGGGTTTGTCCATTTAGGGTTTAGGGTTTAGGGTTTAGGGTTTGGGCTTTTTGGGTTTTAAGGTTTAGGGTTTCAATGTTAGGGTTATAGGTTTTCCATGTTTGGGTTTTAGGGTTTAGGGTTTGGGCTTTTTGGGTTTTAAGCTTTGGGAGTCACGAGATTTCGGGGGGTTTTGGGTTTTGGGGTCTCAATGTTAGGGTTATAGGTTTTTCCATGTTAGGGTTTTAGGGTTTAACCACTGAGGGTTTAGGGTTAAGGGTATAGGGTTTAGGGTTTAGGGTGGGGGGTTTTAGGGTTTAGGTTTTAGGGTTTAGGGTTTGGGCCCTTTTGGGTTTTTAAGGTTTAGGGTTTCAATGTTAGGGTTATAGGTTTTCCATGTTTGGGTTTTAGGGTTTAACCCTAGAGGGTTTAGAGTTAAAGGTTTTAGGGTTTGGGGTTTAGGGTTTTGTGATTCAAGGATTTATGGTTAGGGTTTAGGGTATAGGGTTTTGGGTTTAGGGTTTAGGGTTTAGGGTTTGTGCTTTTTGGGTCTTAAGGTTTAGGGTTCAATGTTAGGGTTATCGGTTTTCCATGTTTAGGTTTTAGGGTTTAACCATAGAGGGTTTAGGGTTAAGGGTTTTAGGGTTTTGTGATCCAAGGTTTTATGGTATAGGGTTTCGGGTTTAGGTTTTGGGGTTTAGGGTTTAGGGTATAGGGTTTAGGGTTTGGGCTTTTTGGGTTTGGGGTTTAGGGTTTTGGTATAGGGTTTAGGGTTTAGGGTTTATTGATTCAAGGTTTTATGGTATAGGGTTTAGGGTTTATGGTTTAGGGTTTGGGGTTTAGGGTTTAGGGTTTAGGGTTTGGGCTTTTTGGGTTTTAATGTTTAGGGTTTCAATGTTAGGGTTATAGGTTTTCCATGTTTGGGTTTTAGGGTTTAACCCTAGAGGGTTTAGGGTTAAGGATTTTAGGGTTTAGGGTTTAGGGTTATTGATTCAAGGTTTTATGGTATAGGGTTCAGGGTTTAGGGTTTGGGTTTAGGGTTTGGGTTTAAGGTTTAGGGTTTAGGGTTTAGGGTTTTGTGATTCAAGGTTTTATGGTATAGGGTTTAGGGTTTAGGGTTTGGGTTTAGGGTTTAGGGTTTAGAGTTTAGGGTTTGGGCTTTTTGGGTTTTAAGCTTTGGGGTTTAGGATTTCAGGGGTTTTGGGTTTTGGGGCTTCACTGTTAGGGTTATAGGTTTTCCATGTTAGGGTTGTAGGGTTTAACCCTAAAGGGTTTAGGGTTGAGGGTATAGGGTTTTCAATTCAGGGTTTAGGGTTTGTCCATTTTGGGTTTAGGGCTTGGGCTTTTAGGGTTTTAAGGTTTAGGGTTTAGGATTTCAGGGGCTTAGGGTTTTGGGTTTTCATTTTAGGGTTTTAGGGTTTGTCCATTTAGGGTTTAGGGTTTAGTGTTTACGGTTTGGGCTTTTTGGTTTTTAAGGTTTAGGGTTTCAATGTTAGGGTTATAGGTTTTCCATGTTTGGGTTTTAGGGTTTAGGGTTTGGGCTTTTTGGGTTTTAAGCTTTGGGGTCACGGGATTTGGGGGGTTTTTGGGTTTTGGGGGTCTCAATGTTAGGGTTATAGGTTTTCCATGTTAGGGTTTTAAGGTTTAACCCTAGAAGGTTTAGGGTTAAGGGTATAGGGTTTAGGGTTTAGGGTTTGGGGTTTAGGGTTTAGGTTTTAGGGTTTAGGGTTTGGGCCTTTTGGGTTTTAAGGTTTAGGGTTTCAATGTTAGGGTTATAGGTTTTCCATGTTTGGGTTTTAGGGTTTAACCACTAGAAGGGTTTTAGAGTTAAAGGTTTTAGGGTTTGGGGTTTAGGGTTTTGTGATTCAAGTATTTATGGTTAGGGTTTAGGGTTTAGGGTTTTGGGTTTAGGGTTTAGGGTTTAGGGTTTGTGCTTTTTGGGTCTTAAGGTTTAGGGTTCAATGTTAGGGTTATCGGTTTTCCATGTTTAGGTTTTAGGGTTTAACCATAGAGGGTTTAGTGTTAAGGGTTTTAGGGTTTAGGGTTTAGGGTTTTGTGATCCAAGGTTTTATGGTATAGGGTTTCGGGTTTAGGTTTTGGGGTTTAGGGTTTAGGGTATAGGGTTTAGGGTTTGGGCTTTTTGGGTTTGGGGTTTAGGGTTTGGGTATAGGGTTTAGGGTTTAGGGTTTATTGATTCAAGGTTTTATGGTATAGGGTTTAGGGTTTAGGGTTTAGGGTTTGGGGTTTAGTGTTTAGGGTTTAGGGTTTGAGCTTTTTGGGTTTTAGTGTTTAGGGTTTCAATGTTAGGGTTATAGGTTTTCCATGTTTGGGTTTTAGGGTTTAACCCTAGAGGGTTTAGGGTTAAGGATTTTAGGGTTTAGGGTTTAGGGTTATTGATTCAAGGTTTTATGGTATAGGGTTCAGGGTTTAGGGTTTGGGTTTAGGGTTTGGGTTTAAGGTTTAGGGTTTAGGGTTTAGGGTTTTGTGATTCAAGGTTTTATGGTATAGGGCTTAGGGTTTAGGGTTTGGGTTTAGGGTTTAGGGTTTAGGGTTTAGAGTTTAGGGTTTGGGCTTTTATGGGTTTTAAGCTTTGGGGTTTAGGATTTTAGGGGTTTTGGGTTTTGGGGCTTCACTGTTAGGGTTATAGGTTTTCCATGTTAGGGTTGTAGGGTTTAACCCTAAAGGGTTTAGGGTTGAGGGTATAGGGTTTTCAATTCAGGGTTTAGGGTTTGTCCATTTTGGGTTTAGGGCTTGGGCTTTTAGGGTTTTAAGGTTTAGGGTTTAGGATTTCAGGGGCTTAGGGTTTTCGGTTTTCATTTTAGGGTTTTAGGGTTTGTCCATTTAGGGTTTAGGGTTTAGTGTTTACGGTTTGGGCTTTTTGGTTTTTAAGGTTTAGGGTTTCAATGTTAGGGTTATAGGTTTTCCATGTTTGGGTTTTAGGGTTTAGGGTTTGGGCTTTTTGGGTTTTATGCTTTGGGGTACAGGATTTCAGGGGTTTTGGGTTTTGGGGTCTCAATGTTAGGGTTATAGGTTTTCCATGTTAGGGTTTTAGGGTTTAACCCTAGAAGGTTTAGGGTTAAGGGTATAGGGTTTAGGGTTTAGGGTTTGGGGTTTAGGGTTTAGGTTTTAGGGTTTAGGGTTTGGGCCTTTTGGGTTTTAAGGTTTAGGGTTTCAATGTTAGGGTTATAGGTTTTCCATGTTTGGGTTTTAGGGTTTAACCCTAGAGGGTTTAGAGTTAAAGGTTTTAGGGTTTGGGGTTTAGGGTTTTGTGATTCAAGTATTTATGGTTAGGGTTTAGGGTTTAGGGTTTTGGGTTTAGGGTTTAGGGTTTAGGGTTTGTGCTTTTTGGGTCTTAAGGTTTAGGGTTCAATGTTAGGGTTATCGGTTTTCCATGTTTAGGTTTTAGGGTTTAACCATAGAGGGTTTAGTGTTAAGGGTTTTAGGGTTTAGGGTTTAGGGTTTTGTGATCCAAGGTTTTATGGTATAGGGTTTCGGGTTTAGGTTTTGGGGTTTAGGGTTTAGGGTATAGGGTTTAGGGTTTGGGCTTTTTGGGTTTGGGGTTTAGGGTTTGGGTATAGGGTTTAGGGTTTAGGGTTTTTTGATTCAAGGTTTTATGGTATAGGGTTTAGGGTTTAGGGTTTAGGGTTTGGGGTTTAGTGTTTAGGGTATAGGGTTTGGGCTTTTTGGGTTTTTAGTGTTTAGGGTTTCAATGTTAGGGTTATAGGTTTTCCATGTTTGGGTTTTAGGGTTTAACCACTGAGGGTTTAGGGTTAAGGATTTTTAGGGTTTAGGGTTTAGGGTTATTGATTCAAGGTTTTATGGTATAGGGTTCAGGGTTTAGGGTTTGGGTTTAGGGTTTGGGTTTAAGGTTTAGGGTTTAGGGTTTAGGGTTTTTGTGATTCGAGGTTTTATGGTATAGGGCTTAGGGTTTAGGGTTTGGGTTTAGGGTTTAGGGTTTAGGGTTTAGAGTTTAGGGTTTGGGCTTTTTTGGGTTTTAAGCTTTGGGGTTTAGGATTTTAGGGGTTTTTGGGTTTTGGGGGCTTCACTGTTAGGGTTATAGGTTTTCCATGTTAGGGTTTTAGGGTTTAACCCTAAAGGGTTTAGGGTTGAGGGTATAGGGTTTTCAATTCAGGGTTTAGGGTTTGTCCATTTTGGGTTTAGGGCTTGGGCTTTTAGGGTTTTAAGGTTTAGGGTTTAGGATTTCAGGGGCTTAGGGTTTTCGGTTTTCATTTTAGGGTTTTAGGGTTTGTCCATTTAGGGTTTAGGGTTTAGTGTTTACGGTTTGGGCTTTTTGGTTTTTAAGGTTTAGGGTTTCAATGTTAGGGTTATAGGTTTTCCATGTTTGGGTTTTAGGGTTTAGGGTTTGGGCTTTTTGGGTTTTAAGCTTTGGGGTACAGGATTTCAGGGGTTTTGGGTTTTGGGGTCTCAATGTTAGGGTTATAGGTTTTCCATGTTAGGGTTTTAGGGTTTCACCATAGAGGGTTTAGGGTTAAGGGTATAGGGTTTCGGGTTTAGGGTTTAGGGTTTGGGGTTTAGGGTTTAGGTTTTAGGGTTTAGGGTTTGGGCCTTTTGGGTTTTAAGGTTTAGGGTTTCAATGTTAGGGTTATAGGTTTTCCATGTTTGGGTTTTAGGGTTTAACCCTAGAGGGTTTAGAGTTAAAGGTTTTAGGGTTTGGGGTTTAGGGTTTTGTGATTCAAGTATTTATGGTTAGGGTTTAGGGTTTAGGGTTTTGGGTTTAGGGTTTAGGGTTTAGGGTTTGTGCTTTTTGGGTCTTAAGGTTTAGGGTTCAATGTTTGGGTTATCGGTTTTCCATGTTTAGGTTTTAGGGTTTAACCATAGAGGGTTTAGGGTTAAGGGTTTTAGGGTTTAGGGTTTAGGGTTTTGTGATCCAAGGTTTTATGGTATAGGGTTTCGGGTTTAGGTTTTGGGGTTTAGGGTTTAGGGTATAGGGTTTAGGGTTTGGGCTTTTTGGGTTTGGGGTTTAGGGTTTGGGTATAGGGTTTAGGGTTTAGGGTTTATTGATTCAAGGTTTTATGGTATAGGGTTTAGGGTTTAGGGTTTAGGGTTTGGGGTTTAGTGTTTAGGGTTTAGGGTTTGGGCTTTTTGGGTTTTAATGTTTAGGGTTTCAATGTTAGGGTTATAGGTTTTCCATGTTTGGGTTTTAGGGTTTAACCACTAGAAGGGTTTAGGGTTAAGGATTTTTAGGGTTTAGGGTTTAGGGTTATTGATTCAAGGTTTTATGGTATAGGGTTCAGGGTTTAGGGTTTGGGTTTAGGGTTTGGGTTTAAGGTTTAGGGTTTAGGGTTTAGGGTTTTGTGATTCGAGGTTTTTATGGTATAGGAGCTTAGGGTTTAGGGTTTGGGTTTAGGGTTTAGGGTTTAGGGTTTAGAGTTTAGGGTTTGGGCTTTTTTTGGGTTTTAAGCTTTCGGGGTTTAGGATTTTAGGGGTTTTTGGGTTTTGGGGTTTCTTTGTTAGGGTTATAGGTTTTTCCATGTTAGGGTTTTAGGGTTTAACCTAAAGGGTTTAGGGTTGAGGGTATAGGGTTTTCAATTCGGGGGTTTAGGGTTTGTCCATTTTGGGTTTAGGGCTTGGGCTTTTAGGGTTTTAAGGTTTAGGGTTTAGGATTTGGGGGCTTAGGGTTTTCGGTTTTCATTTTAGGGTTTTAGGGTTTGTCCATTTAGGGTTTAGGGTTTAGGGTTTACGGTTTGGGCTTTTTTGGTTTTTAAGGTTTAGGGTTTCAATGTTAGGGTTATAGGTTTTCCATGTTTGGGTTTTAGGGTTTAGGGTTTGGGCTTTTTGGGTTTTAAGCTTTGGGAGTACGGGATTTCGGGGGTTTTGGGTTTTGGGGGTCTCAATGTTAGGGTTATAGGTTTTCCATGTTAGGGGTTTTAGGGTTTAACCACTGAAAGGGTTTAGGGTTAAGGGTATAGGGTTTAGGGTTTAGGGTTTGGGGTTTAGGGTTTAGGTTTTAGGGTTTAGGGTTTGGGCCTTTTGGGTTTTTAAGGTTTAGGGTTTCAATGTTAGGGTTATAGGTTTTCCATGTTTGGGTTTTAGGGTTTAACCACTGAAAGGGGTTTTAGAGTTAAAGGTTTTAGGGTTTGGGGGTTTAGGGTTTTGTGATTCAAGGATTTATGGTTAGGGTTTAGGGTTTAGGGTTTTGGGTTTAGGGTTTAGGGTTTAGGGTTTGTGCTTTTTGGGTCTTAAGGTTTAGGGTTCGATGTTAGGGTTATCGGTTTTCCATGTTTAGGTTTTAGGGTTTAACCATAGAGGGGTTTTAGGGTTAAGGGTTTTAGGGTTTAGGGTTTAGGGTTTTGTGATCCAAGGTTTTATGGTATAGGGTTTCGGGTTTAGGTTTTGGGGTTTAGGGTTTAGGGTATAGGGTTTAGGGTTTGGGCTTTTTGGGTTTGGGGTTTAGGGTTTGGGTATAGGGTTTAGGGTTTAGGGTTTATTGATTCAAGGTTTTAGGGTATAGGGTTTAGGGTTTAGGGTTTAGGGTTTGGGGTTTAGGGTTTAGGGTTTAGGGTTTGGGCTTTTTGGGTTTTAATGTTTAGGGTTTCAATGTTAGGGTTATAGGTTTTCCATGTGCAGGGTTTTAGGGTTTAACCACTGAGGGTTTAGGGTTAAGGATTTTAGGGTTTAGGGTTTAGGGTTATTGATTCAAGGTTTTATGGTATAGGGTTCAGGGTTTAGGGTTTGGGTTTAGGGTTTGGGTTTAAGGTTTAGGGTTTAGGGTTTAGGGTTTTGTGATTCAAGGTTTTATGGTATAGGGCTTAGGGTTTAGGGTTTGGGTTTAGGGTTTAGGGTTTAGGGTTTAGAGTTTAGGGTTTGGGCTTTTTGGGTTTTAAGCTTTGGGGTTTAGGATTTTAGGGGTTTTGGGTTTTGGGGCTTCACTGTTAGGGTTATAGGTTTTCCATGTTAGGGTTTTAGGGTTTAACCGTAAAGGGTTTAGGGTTGAGGGTATAGGGTTTTCAATTCAGGGTTTAGGGTTTGTCCATTTTGGGTTTAGGGCTTGGGCTTTTAGGGTTTTAAGGTTTAGGGTTTAGGATTTCAGGGGCTTAGGGTTTTGGGTTTTCATTTTAGGGTTTTAGGGTTTGTCCATTTAGGGTTTAGGGTTTAGGGTTTACGGTTTGGGCTTTTTGGTTTTTAAGGTTTAGGGTTTCAATGTTAGGGTTATAGGTTTTCCATGTTTGGGTTTTAGGGTTTAGGGTTTGGGCTTTTTGGGTTTTAAGCTTTGGGGTACAGGATTTCAGGGGTTTTTGGTTTTGGGGTCTCAATGTTAGGGTTATAGGTTTTCCATGTTAGGGTTTTAGGGTTTAACCACTGAAAGGGTTTAGGGTTAAGGGTATAGGGTTTAGGGTTTAGGCTTTGGGGTTTAGGGTTTAGGTTTTTAGGGTTTAGGGTTTGGGCCTTTTTGGGTTTTAAGGTTTAGGGTTTCAATGTTAGGGTTATAGGTTTTCCATGTTTGGGTTTTAGGGTTTAACCCTAGAGGGTTTAGGGTTTTGGGTTTAGGGTTTAGGGTTTGGGCTTTTTTGGGTTTTAAGCTTTGGGAGTACTGAGATTTGGGGGGTTTTTGGGTTTTGGGGGTCTCAATGTTAGGGGTTATAGGTTTTCCATGTTAGGGTTTTAGGGTTTAACCACTAGAGGGTTTTAGGGTTAAGGGTATAGGGTTTAGGGTTTAGGGTTTGGGGGTTTAGGGTTTAGGTTTTAGGGTTTAGGGTTTGGGCACTTTTGGGTTTTAAGGTTTAGGGTTTCAATGTTAGGGTTATAGGTTTTCCATGTTTGGGTTTTAGGGTTTAGGGTTTGGGCTTTTTGGGTTTTAAGCTTTGGGGTACAGGATTTCAGGGGTTTTTGGTTTTGGGGTCTCAATGTTAGGGTTATAGGTTTTCCATGTTAGGGTTTTAGGGTTTAACCCTAGAGGGTTTAGGGTTAAGGGTATAGGGTTTAGGGTTTAGGCTTTGGGGTTTAGGGTTTAGGTTTTAGGGTTTAGGGTTTGGGCCTTTTGGGTTTTAAGGTTTAGGGTTTCAATGTTAGGGTTATAGGTTTTCCATGTTTGGGTTTTAGGGTTTAACCCTAGAGGGTTTAGGGTTTTGGGTTTAGGGTTTAGGGTTTGGGCTTTTTGGGTTTTAAGCTTTGGGAGTCACGAGATTTGGGGGTTTTGGGTTTTGGGGTCTCAATGTTAGGGTTATAGGTTTTCCATGTTAGGGTTTTAGGGTTTAACCCTAAAGGGTTTGGGGTTGAGGGTATAGGGTTTCCAATTCAGGGTTTAGGGTTTGTCCATTTTGGGTTTAGGGCTTGGGCTTTTAGGGTTTTAAGGTTTAGGGTTTAGGATTTCAGGGGCTTAGGGTTTTGGGTTTTCATTTTAGGGTTTTAGGGTTTGTCCATTTAGGGTTTAGGGTTTAGGGTTTACGGTTTGGGCTTTTTGGTTTTTAAGGTTTAGGGTTTCAATGTTAGGGTTATAGGTTTTCCATGTTTGGGTTTTAGGGTTTAGGGTTTGGGCTTTTTGGGTTTTAAGCTTTGGGAGTCACGAGATTTGGGGGTTTTTGGTTTTGGGGTCTCAATGTTAGGGTTATAGGTTTTCCATGTTAGGGTTTTAGGGTTTAACCCTGAGGGTTTAGGAGTTAAGGGTATAGGGTTTAGGGTTTAGGCTTTGGGGTTTAGGGTTTAGGTTTTAGGGTTTAGGGTTTGGGCTTTTGGGTTTTAAGGTTTAGGGTTTCAATGTTAGGGTTATAGGTTTTCCATGTTTGGGTTTTAGGGTTTAACCCTAGAGGGTTTAGAGTTAAAGGTTTTAGGGTTTGGGGTTTAGGGTTTTGTGATTCAAGGATTTATGGTTAGGGTTTAGGGTTTAGGGTTTTGGGTTTAGGGTTTAGGGTTTGTGCTTTTTGGGTCTTAAGGTTTAGGGTTCAGTGTTAGGGTTATCGGTTTTCCATGTTTAGGTTTTAGGGTTTAACCATAGAGGGTTTAGGGTTAAGGGTTTTAGGGTTTAGGGTTTAGGGTTTTGTGATCCAAGGTTTTCTGGTATAGGGTTTCGGGTTTAGGTTTTGGGGTTTAGGGTTTAGGGTATAGGGTTTAGGGTTTGGGCTTTTTGGGTTTGGGGTTTAGGGTTTGGGTATAGGGTTTAGGGTTTAGGGTTTATTGATTCAAGGTTTTATGGTATAGGGTTTAGGGTTTGGGGTTTAGGGTTTAGGGTTTAGGGTTTGGGCTTTTTGGGTTTTAATGTTTAGGGTTTCAATGTTAGGGTTATAGTTTTTCCATGTGCAGGGGTTTTAGGGTTTAACCACTGAAAGGGTTTAGGGATAAGGATTTTTAGGGTTTAGGGTTTAGGGTTATTGATTCGAGGTTTTATGGTATAGGGTTCGGGGGTTTAGGGTTTGGGTTTAGGGTTTGGGTTTAAGGTTTAGGGTTTAGGGTTTAGGGTTTTGTGATTCAAGGTTTTATGGTATAGGGCTTAGGGTTTAGGGTTTGGGTTTAGGGTTTAGGGTTTAGGGTTTAGAGTTTAGGGTTTGGGCTTTTTGGGTTTTAAGCTTTGGGGTTTAGGATTTTAGGGGTTTTGGGTTTTGGGGCTTCACTGTTAGGGTTATAGGTTTTCCATGTTAGGGTTTTAGGGTTTAACCCTAAAGGGTTTAGGGTTGAGGGTACAGGGTTTTCAATTCAGGGTTTAGGGTTTGTCCATTTTGGGTTTAGGGCTTGGGCTTTTAGGGTTTTAAGGTTTAGGGTTTAGGATTTCAGGGGCTTAGGGTTTTGGGTTTTCATTTTAGGGTTTTAGGGTTTGTCCATTTTGGGTTTAGGGTTTAGGGTTTACGGTTTGGGCTTTTTGGTTTTTAAGGTTTAGGGTTTCAATGTTAGGGTTATAGGTTTTCCATGTTTGGGTTTTAGGGTTTAGGGTTTGGGCTTTTTGGGTTTTAAGCTTTGGGGTACAGGATTTCAGGGGTTTTTGGTTTTGGGGTCTCAATGTTAGGGTTATAGGTTTTCCATGTTAGGGTTTTAGGGTTTAACCCTAGAGGGTTTAGGGTTAAGGGTAGAGGGTTTAGGGTTTAGGGTTTGGGGTTTAGGGTTTAGGTTTTAGGGTTTAGGGTTTGGGCCTTTTGGGTTTTAAGGTTTAGGGTTTCAATGTTAGGGTTATAGGTTTTCCATGTTTGGGTTTTAGGGTTTAACCCTAGAGGGTTTAGAGTTTTGGGTTTAGGGTTTAGGGTTTGGGCTTTTTGGGTTTTAAGCTTTGGGGTACAGGATTTCAGGGGTTTTGGGTTTTGGGGTCTCAATGTTAGGGTTATAGGTTTTCCATGTTAGGGTTTTAGGGTTTAACCCTAAAGGGTTTGGGGTTGAGGGTATAGGGTTTCCAATTCAGGGTTTAGGGTTTGTCCATTTTGGGTTTAGGGCTTGGGCTTTTAGGGTTTTAAGGTTTAGGGTTTAGGATTTCAGGGGCTTAGGGTTTTGGGTTTTCATTTTAGGGTTTTAGGGTTTGTCCATTTAGGGTTTAGGGTTTAGGGTTTACGGTTTGGGCTTTTTGGTTTTTAAGGTTTAGGGTTTCAATGTTAGGGTTATAGGTTTTCCATGTTTGGGTTTTAGGGTTTAGGGTTTGGGCTTTTTGGGTTTTAAGCTTTGGGGTACGAGGATTTGGGGGGTTTTTGGTTTTGGGGGTCTCAATGTTAGGGTTATAGGTTTTTCCATGTTAGGGTTTTAGGGTTTAACCACTGAGGGTTTAGGGTTAAGGGTATAGGGTTTAGGGTTTAGGCTTTGGGGTTTAGGGTTTAGGTTTTAGGGTTTAGGGTTTGGGCTTTTGGGTTTTAAGGTTTAGGGTTTCAATGTTAGGGTTATAGGTTTTCCATGTTTGGGTTTTAGGGTTTAACCACTGAGGGTTTTAGAGTTAAAGGTTTTAGGGTTTGGGGGTTTAGGGTTTTGTGATTCAAGGATTTATGGTTAGGGTTTAGGGTTTAGGGTTTTGGGTTTAGGGTTTAGGGTTTGTGCTTTTTGGGTCTTAAGGTTTAGGGTTCAGTGTTAGGGTTATCGGTTTTCCATGTTTAGGTTTTAGGGTTTAACCATAGAGGGTTTAGGGTTAAGGGTTTTAGGGTTTAGGGGTTTAGGGTTTTGTGATCAAGGTTTTTACGGTATAGGGTTTCGGGTTTAGGTTTTGGGGGTTTAGGGTTTAGGGTATAGGGTTTAGGGTTTGGGCTTTTTGGGTTTGGGGTTTTGGGTTTGGGTATAGGGTTTAGGGTTTAGGGTTTATTGATTCAAGGTTTTATGGTATAGGGTTTAGGGTTTGGGGTTTAGGGTTTAGGGTTTAGGGTTTGGGCTTTTTGGGTTTTTAATGTTTAGGGTTTCAATGTTAGGGTTATAGGTTTTCCATATGCGGGTTTTAGGGTTTAACCACTGAAGGGTTTTCAGGGATAAGGATTTTAGGGTTTAGGGTTTAGGGTTATTGATTCGAGGTTTTATGGTATAGGGTTCGGGGAGTTTAGGGTTTGGGTTTAGGGTTTGGGTTTAAGGTTTAGGGTTTAGGGTTTAGGGTTTTGTGATTCAAGGTTTTATGGTATAGGGTTTAGGGTTTAGGGTTTGGGTTTAGGGTTTAGGGTTTAGGGTTTAGAGTTTAGGGTTTGGGCTTTTTGGGTTTTAAGCTTTGGGGTTTAGGATTTCAGGGGTTTTGGGTTTTGGGGGCTTCATTTTGTTAGGGTTATAGGTTTTTCCATGTTAGGGTTTTAGGGTTTAACCACTAAGGGTTTAGGAGTTGAGGGTACGGGGTTTTCAATTCGGGGTTTAGGGTTTGTCCATTTTGGGTTTAGGGCTTGGGCTTTTAGGGTTTTTAAGGTTTAGGGTTTAGGATTTGAGGGCTTAGGGTTTTGGGTTTTCATTTTAGGGTTTTAGGGTTTGTCCATTTTGGGTTTTAGGGTTTAGGGTTTACGGTTTGGGCTTTTTGGTTTTTTAAGGTTTAGGGTTTCAATGTTAGGGTTATAGGTTTTTCCATGTTTGGGTTTTTAGGGTTTAGGGTTTGGGCTTTTTGGGTTTTAAGCTTTGGGGTCTGAGGGATTTCGGGGGTTTTTGGTTTTGGGGGTCTCAATGTTAGGGTTATAGGTTTTCCATGTTAGGGTTTTAGGGTTTAACCACTAGAGGGTTTTAGGGTTAAGGGTAGAGGGTTTAGGGTTTAGGGTTTGGGGTTTAGGGTTTAGGTTTTAGGGTTTAGGGTTTGGGCCTTTTGGGTTTTAAGGTTTAGGGTTTCAATGTTAGGGTTATAGGTTTTCCATGTTTGGGTTTTAGGGTTTAACCCTAGAGGGTTTAGGGTTTTGGGTTTAGGGTTTAGGGTTTGGGCTTTTTGGGTTTTAAGCTTTGGGGTACAGGATTTCAGGGGTTTTGGGTTTTGGGGTCTCAATGTTAGGGTTATAGGTTTTCCATGTTAGGGTTTTAGGGTTTAACCCTAAAGGGTTTGGGGTTGAGGGTATAGGGTTTCCAATTCAGGGTTTAGGGTTTGTCCATTTTGGGTTTAGGGCTTGGGCTTTTAGGGTTTTAAGGTTTAGGGTTTAGGATTTCAGGGGCTTAGGGTTTTGGGTTTTCATTTTAGGGTTTTAGGGTTTGTCCATTTAGGGTTTAGGGTTTAGGGTTTACGGTTTGGGCTTTTTGGTTTTTAAGGTTTAGGGTTTCAATGTTAGGGTTATAGGTTTTCCATGTTTGGGTTTTAGGGTTTAGGGTTTGGGCTTTTTGGGTTTTAAGCTTTGGGGTACAGGATTTCAGGGGTTTTTGGTTTTGGGGTCTCAATGTTAGGGTTATAGGTTTTCCATGTTAGGGTTTTAGGGTTTAACCCTAGAGGGTTTAGGGTTAAGGGTATAGGGTTTAGGGTTTAGGCTTTGGGGTTTAGGGTTTAGGTTTTAGGGTTTAGGGTTTGGGCTTTTGGGTTTTAAGGTTTAGGGTTTCAATGTTAGGGTTATAGGTTTTCCATGTTTGGGTTTTAGGGTTTAACCCTAGAGGGTTTAGAGTTAAAGGTTTTAGGGTTTGGGGTTTAGGGTTTTGTGATTCAAGGATTTATGGTTAGGGTTTAGGGTTTAGGGTTTTGGGTTTAGGGTTTAGGGTTTAGGGTTTGTGCTTTTTGGGTCTTAAGGTTTAGGGTTCAGTGTTAGGGTTATCGGTTTTCCATGTTTAGGTTTTAGGGTTTAACCATAGAGGGTTTAGGGTTAAGGGTTTTAGGGTTTAGGGTTTAGGGTTTTGTGATCCAAGGTTTTATGGTATAGGGTTTCGGGTTTAGGTTTTGGGGTTTAGGGTTTAGGGTATAGGGTTTAGGGTTTGGGCTTTTTGGGTTTGGGGTTTAGGGTTTGGGTATAGGGTTTAGGGTTTAGGGTTTATTGATTCAAGGTTTTATGGTATAGGGTTTAGGGTTTGGGGTTTAGGGTTTAGGGTTTAGGGTTTGGGCTTTTTGGGTTTTAATGTTTAGGGTTTCAATGTTAGGGTTATAGGTTTTCCATGTCTGGGTTTTAGGGTTTAACCCTAGAGGGTTTAGGGTTAAGGATTTTAGGGTTTAGGGTTTAGGGTTATTGATTCAAGGTTTTATGGTATAGGGTTCAGGGTTTAGGGTTTGGGTTTAGGGTTTGGGTTTAAGGTTTAGGGTTTAGGGTTTAGGGTTTTGTGATTCAAGGTTTTATGGTATAGGGCTTAGGGTTTAGGGTTTGGGTTTAGGGTTTAGGGTTTAGGGTTTAGAGTTTAGGGTTTGGGCTTTTTGGGTTTTAAGCTTTGGGGTTTAGGATTTTAGGGGTTTTGGGTTTTGGGGTTTCAGTTAGGGTTATAGGTTTTCCATGTTAGGGTTTTAGGGTTTAACCCTAAAGGGTTTAGGGTTGAGGGTATAGGGTTTTCAATTCAGGGTTTAGGGTTTGTCCATTTTGGGTTTAGGGCTTGGGCTTTTAGGGTTTTAAGGTTTAGGGTTTAGGATTTCAGGGGCTTAGGGTTTTGGGTTTTCATTTTAGGGTTTTAGGGTTTGTCCATTTTGGGTTTAGGGTTTAGGGTTTACGGTTTGGGCTTTTTGGTTTTTAAGGTTTAGGGTTTCAATGTTAGGGTTATAGGTTTTCCATGTTTGGGTTTTAGGGTTTAGGGTTTGGGCTTTTTGGGTTTTAAGCTTTGGGGTACAGGATTTCAGGGGTTTTGGGTTTTGGGGTCTCAATGTTAGGGTTATAGGTTTTCCATGTTAGGGTTTTAGGGTTTAACCCTAGAGGGTTTAGGGTTAAGGGTATAGGGTTTAGGGTTTAGGGTTTGGGGTTTAGGGTTTAGGTTTTAGGGTTTAGGGTTTGGGCCTTTTGGGTTTTAAGGTTTAGGGTTTCAATGTTAGGGTTATAGGTTTTCCATGTTTGGGTTTTAGGGTTTAACCACTGAAAGGGTTTTAGAGTTAAAGGTTTTAGGGTTTGGGGGTTTAGGGTTTTGTGATTCAAGGATTTATGGTTAGGGTTTAGGGTTTAGGGTTTTGGGTTTAGGGTTTAGGGTTTAGGGTTTGTGCTTTTTGGGTCTTAAGGTTTAGGGTTCAATGTTAGGGTTATCGGTTTTCCATGTTTAGGTTTTAGGGTTTAACCATAGAGGGTTTAGGGTTAAGGGTTTTAGGGTTTAGGGTTTAGGGTTTTGTGATCCAAGGTTTTATGGTATAGGGTTTCGGGTTTAGGTTTTGGGGTTTAGGGTTTAGGGTATAGGGTTTAGGGTTTGGGCTTTTTGGGTTTTAAGGTTTAGGGTTTGGGTATAGGGTTTAGTGTTTTATTGATTCGAGGTTTTTAGGGTATAGGGTTTAGGGTTTAGGGTTTAGGGTTTGGGGTTTAGGGTTTAGGGTTTAGGGTTTGGGCTTTTTGGGTTTTAATGTTTAGGGTTTCAATGTTAGGTTTATAGGTTTTCCATGTCTGGGTTTTAGGGTTTAACCACAGAGGGTTTAGGGTTAAGGATTTTAGGGTTTAGGGTTTAGGGTTATTGATTCAAGGTTTTATGGTATAGGGTTCGGGGTTTAGGGTTTGGGTTTAGGGTTTGGGTTTAAGGTTTAGGGTTTAGGGTTTTAGGGGTTTTGTGATTCAAGGTTTTATGGTATAGGGCTTAGGGTTTAGGGTTTGGGTTTAGGGTTTAGGGTTTAGGGTTTAGAGTTTAGGGTTTGGGCTTTTTGGGTTTTAAGCTTTGGGGTTTAGGATTTTAGGGGTTTTGGGTTTTGGGGGCTTCACTGTTAGGGTTATAGGTTTTCCATGTTAGGGTTTTAGGGTTTAACCACTAAAGGGTTTAGGAGTTGAGGGTATAGGGTTTTCAATTCAGGGTTTAGGGTTTGTCCATTTTGGGTTTAGGGCTTGGGCTTTTAGGGTTTTAAGGTTTAGGGTTTAGGATTTCAGGGGCTTAGGGTTTTGGGTTTTCATTTTAGGGTTTTAGGGTTTGTCCATTTTGGGTTTAGGGTTTAGGGTTTACGGTTTGGGCTTTTTGGTTTTTAAGGTTTAGGGTTTCAATGTTAGGGTTATAGGTTTTCCATGTTTGGGTTTTAGGGTTTAGGGTTTGGGCTTTTTGGGTTTTAAGCTTTGGGAGTCACGAGTTTCGGGGGGTTTTGGGTTTTGGGGGTCTCAATGTTAGGGTTATAGGTTTTCCATGTTTGGGTTTTAGGGTTTAACCACAGAAGGGTTTAGGGTTAAGGGTATAGGGTTTAGGGTTTAGGCTTTGGGGTTTAGGGTTTAGGTTTTAGGGTTTAGGGTTTGGGCCTTTTTGGGTTTTTAAGGTTTAGGGTTTCAATGTTAGGGTTATAGGTTTTCCATGTTTGGGTTTTAGGGTTTAACCCTAGAAAGGGTTTTAGGGTTTTGGGTTTAGGGTTTAGGGGTTTGGGCTTTTTGGGTTTTAAGCTTTGGGGTCTGAGGATTTGAGGGGTTTTGGGTTTTGGGGGTCTCAATGTTAGGGTTATAGGTTTTCCATGTTAGGGTTTTAGGGTTTAACCACTAGAGGGTTTTAGGGTTAAGGGTATAGGGTTTAGGGTTTAGGGTTTGGGGGTTTAGGGTTTAGGTTTTAGGGTTTAGGGTTTGGGCCTTTTGGGGTTTTTAAGGTTTAGGGTTTCAATGTTAGGGTTATAGGTTTTCCATGTTTGGGTTTTAGGGTTTAGGGTTTGGGCTTTTTGGGTTTTAAGCTTTGGGGTACAGGATTTCGGGGTTTTTGGTTTTGGGGTCTCAATGTTAGGGTTATAGGTTTTCCATGTTAGGGTTTTAGGGTTAAACCCACTAGAAGGGTTTCAGGAGTTAAGGGTATAGGGTTTAGGGTTTAGGCTTTGGGGTTTAGGGTTTAGGTTTTAGGGTTTAGGGTTTGGGCCTTTTGGGTTTTAAGGTTTAGGGTTTCAATGTTAGGGTTATAGGTTTTCCATGTTTGGGTTTTAGGGTTTAACCCTAGAGGGTTTAGGGTTTTGGGTTTAGGGTTTAGGGTTTGGGCTTTTTGGGTTTTAAGCTTTGGGGTCACGGGATTTGGGGGTTTTGGGTTTTGGGGTCTCAATGTTAGGGTTATAGGTTTTCCATGTTAGGGTTTTAGGGTTTAACCCTAAAGGGTTTGGGGTTGAGGGTATAGGGTTTCCAATTCAGGGTTTAGGGTTTGTCCATTTTGGGTTTAGGGCTTGGGCTTTTAGGGTTTTAAGGTTTAGGGTTTAGGATTTCAGGGGCTTAGGGTTTTGGGTTTTCATTTTAGGGTTTTAGGGTTTGTCCATTTAGGGTTTAGGGTTTAGGTTTTGGGCTTTTCTGTTTTTAAGGTTTAGGGTTTCAATGTTAGGGTTATAGGTTTTCCATGTTTGGGTTTTAGGGTTTAGGGTTTGGGCTTTTTGGGTTTTAAGCTTTGGGGTACAGGATTTCAGGGGTTTTGGGTTTTGGGGTCTCAATGTTAGGGTTATAGGTTTTCCATGTTAGGGTTTTAGGGTTTAACCCTAGAGGGTTTAGGGTTAAGGGTATAGGGTTTAGGGTTTAGGCTTTGGGGTTTAGGGTTTAGGTTTTAGGGTTTAGGGTTTGGGCTTTTGGGTTTTAAGGTTTAGGGTTTCAATGTTAGGGTTATAGGTTTTCCATGTTTGGGTTTTAGGGTTTAACCACTGAAGGGTTTAGAGTTAAAGGTTTTAGGGTTTGGGGTTTAGGGTTTTGTGATTCAAGGATTTATGGTTAGGGTTTAGGGTTTAGGGTTTTGGGTTTAGGGTTTAGGGTTTAGGGTTTGTGCTTTTTGGGTCTTAAGGTTTAGGGTTCAATGTTAGGGTTATCGGTTTTCCATGTTTAGGTTTTAGGGTTTAACCATAGAGGGTTTAGGGTTAAGGGTTTTAGGGTTTAGGGTTTAGGGTTTTGTGATCCAAGGTTTTATGGTATAGGGTTTCGGGTTTAGGTTTTGGGGTTTAGGGTTTAGGGTATAGGGTTTAGGGTTTGGGCTTTTTGGGTTTGGGGTTTAGGGTTTGGGTATAGGGTTTAGGGTTTAGGGTTTATTGATTCAAGGTTTTATGGTATAGGGTTTAGGGTTTGGGGTTTAGGGTTTAGGGTTTAGGGTTTGGGCTTTTTGGGTTTTAATGTTTAGGGTTTCAATGTTAGGGTTATAGGTTTTCCATGTGCGGGTTTTAGGGTTTAACCACTAGAGGGTTTAGGGTTAAGGATTTTTAGGGTTTAGGGTTTAGGGTTATTGATTCAAGGTTTTATGGTATAGGGTTCGGGGGTTTAGGGTTTGGGTTTAGGGTTTGGGTTTAAGGTTTAGGGTTTAGGGTTTAGGGATTTTGTGATTCGAGGTTTTTATGGTATAGGGCTTAGGGTTTAGGGTTTGGGTTTAGGGTTTAGGGTTTAGGGTTTAGAGTTTAGGGTTTGGGCTTTTTGGGTTTTAAGCTTTGGGGTTTAGGATTTTAGGGGTTTTGGGTTTTGGGGCTTCACTGTTAGGGTTATAGGTTTTCCATGTTAGGGTTTTAGGGTTTAACCCTAAAGGGTTTAGGGTTGAGGGTATAGGGTTTTCAATTCGGGGGTTTAGGGTTTGTCCATTTTGGGTTTAGGGCTTGGGCTTTTAGGGTTTTAAGGTTTAGGGTTTAGGATTTCGAGGGGCTTAGGGTTTTGGGTTTTCATTTTTAGGGTTTTAGGGTTTGTCCATTTTGGGTTTAGGGTTTAGGGTTTACGGTTTGGGCTTTTTTGGTTTTTAAGGTTTAGGGTTTCAATGTTAGGGTTATAGGTTTTCCATGTTTGGGTTTTTAGGGTTTAGGGTTTGGGCTTTTTGGGTTTTAAGCTTTGGGGTACGAGATTTCGGGGGTTTTTGGGTTTTGGGGGTCTCAATGTTAGGGTTATAGGTTTTCCATGTTTGGGTTTTAGGGTTTAGGGTTTGGGCTTTTTGGGTTTTAAGCTTTGGGAGTACGGGGATTTGGGGGTTTTGGTTTTGGGGTCTCAATGTTAGGGTTATAGGTTTTCCATGTTAGGGTTTTAGGGTTTAACCACTGAGGGTTTAGGGTTAAGGGTATAGGGTTTAGGGTTTAGGGTTTGGGGTTTAGGGTTTAGGTTTTAGGGTTTAGGGTTTGGGCACTTTTGGGTTTTTAAGGTTTAGGGTTTCAATGTTAGGGTTATAGGTTTTCCATGTTTGGGTTTTAGGGTTTAACCACTAGAGGGTTTTAGAGTTAAAGGTTTTAGGGTTTGGGGGTTTAGGGTTTTGTGATTCAAGGATTTATGGTTAGGGTTTAGGGTTTAGGGTTTTGGGTTTAGGGTTTAGGGTTTAGGGTTTGTGCTTTTTGGGTCTTAAGGTTTAGGGTTCAATGTTAGGGTTATCGGTTTTCCATGTTTAGGTTTTAGGGTTTAACCATAGAGGGTTTAGGGTTAAGGGTTTTAGGGTTTAGGGTTTAGGGTTTTGTGATCCAAGGTTTTATGGTATAGGGTTTCGGGTTTAGGTTTTGGGGTTTAGGGTTTAGGGTATAGGGTTTAGGGTTTGGGCTTTTTGGGTTTGGGGTTTAGGGTTTGGGTATAGGGTTTAGTGTTTATTGATTCAAGGTTTTAGGGTATAGGGTTTAGGGTTTAGGGTTTAGGGTTTGGGGTTTAGGGTTTAGGGTTTAGGGTTTGGGCTTTTTGGGTTTTAATGTTTAGGGTTTCAATGTTAGGGTTATAGGTTTTCCATGTCTGGGTTTTAGGGTTTAACCCTAGAGGGTTTAGGGTTAAGGATTTTAGGGTTTAGGGTTTAGGGTTATTGATTCAAGGTTTTATGGTATAGGGTTCAGGGTTTAGGGTTTGGGTTTAGGGTTTGGGTTTAAGGTTTAGGGTTTAGGGTTTTGTGATTCAAGGTTTTATGGTATAGGGCTTAGGGTTTAGGGTTTGGGTTTAGGGTTTAGGGTTTAGGGTTTAGAGTTTAGGGTTTGGGCTTTTTGGGTTTTAAGCTTTGGGGTTTAGGATTTTAGGGGTTTTGGGTTTTGGGGCTTCACTGTTAGGGTTATAGGTTTTCCATGTTAGGGTTTTAGGGTTTAACCCTAAAGTGTTTAGGGTTGAGGGTATAGGGTTTTCAATTCAGGGTTTAGGGTTTGTCCATTTTGGGTTTAGGGCTTGGGCTTTTAGGGTTTTAAGGTTTAGGGTTTAGGATTTCGAGGGCTTAGGTTTTGGGTTTTCAATTTAGTGTTTTAGGGTTTGTCCATTTAGGGTTTAGGGTTTAGGGTTTACGGTTTGGGCTTTTTTGTTTTTAAGGTTTAGGGTTTCAATGTTAGGGTTATAGGTTTTCCACGTTTGGGTTTTAGGGTTTAGGGTTTGGGCTTTTTGGGTTTTAAGCTTTGGGGGTCACGAGATTTCGGGGGGTTTTGGGTTTTGGGGTCTCAATGTTAGGGTTATAGGTTTTCCATGTTTGGGTTTTAGGGTTTAGGGTTTGGGCTTTTTGGGTTTTAAGCTTTGGGGTACAGGATTTCAGGGGTTTTGGTTTTTGGGGTCTCAATGTTAGGGTTATAGGTTTTCCATGTTAGGGTTTTAGGGTTTAACCCTAGAGGGTTTAGGGTTAAGGGTTTAGGGTTTAGGGTTTGGGGTTTAGGGTTTAGGTTTTAGGGTTTAGGGTTTGGGCCTTTTGGGTTTTAAGGTTTAGGGTTTCAATGTTAGGGTTATAGGTTTTCCATGTTTGGGTTTTAGGGTTTAACCCTAGAGGGTTTAGAGTTAAAGGTTTTAGGGTTTTGTGATTCAAGGATTTATGGTTAGGGTTTAGGGTTTAGGGTTTTGGGTTTAGGGTTTAGGGTTTAGGGTTTGTGCTTTTTGGGTCTTAAGGTTTAGGGTTCAATGTTAGGGTTATCGGTTTTCCATGTTTAGGTTTTAGGGTTTAACCATAGAGGGTTTAGGGTTAAGGGTTTTAGGGTTTAGGGTTTTGTGATCCAAGGTTTTATGGTATAGGGTTTCGGGTTTAGGTTTTGGGGTTTAGGGTTTAGGGTATAGGGTTTAGGGTTTGGGCTTTTTGGGTTTGGGGTTTAGGGTTTTGGTATAGGGTTTAGGGTTTAGGGTTTATTGATTCAAGGTTTTATGGTATAGGGTTTAGGGTTTAGGGTTTAGGGTTTAGGGTTTGGGCTTTTTTGGGTTTTAATGTTTAGGGATTCAATGTTAGGGTTATAGGTTTTCCATGTTTGGGTTTTAGGGTTTAACCCTAGAGGGTTTAGGGTTAAGGATTTTAGGGTTTAGGGTTTAGGGTTATTGATTCATGGTTTTATGGTATAGGGTTCGAGGGTTTAGGGTTTGGGTTTAGGGTTTGGGTTTTAAGGTTTAGGGTTTAGGGTTTAGGGTTTTTGTGATTCGAGGTTTTTATGGTATAGGGCTTAGGGTTTAGGGTTTGGGTTTAGGGTTTAGGGTTTAGGGTTTAGAGTTTAGGGTTTGGGCTTTTTGGGTTTTAAGCTTTGGGGTTTAGGATTTTAGGGGTTTTGGGTTTTGGGGCTTCACTGTTAGGGTTATAGGTTTTCCATGTTAGGGTTTTAGGGTTTAACCACTAAGGGTTTTAGGGTTGAGGGTATAGGGTTTTCAATTCAGGGTTTAGGGTTTGTCCATTTTGGGTTTAGGGCTTGGGCTTTTAGGGTTTTAAGGTTTAGGGTTTAGGATTTCAGGGGCTTAGGGTTTTCGGTTTTCATTTTAGGGTTTTAGGGTTTGTCCATTTAGGGTTTAGGGTTTAGTGTTTACGGTTTGGGCTTTTTGGTTTTTAAGGTTTAGGGTTTCAATGTTAGGGTTATAGGTTTTCCACGTTTGGGTTTTAGGGTTTAGGGTTTGGGCTTTTTGGGTTTTAAGCTTTGGGGTACAGGATTTCAGGGGTTTTGGGTTTTGGGGTCTCAATGTTAGGGTTATAGGTATTCCATGTTAGGGTTTTAGGGTTTAACCCTAGAGGGTTTAGGGTTAAGGGTATAGGGTTTAGGGTTTAGGGTTTGGGGTTTAGGGTTTAGGTTTTAGGGTTTAGGGTTTGGGCCTTTTGGGTTTTAAGGTTTAGGGTTTCAATGTTAGGGTTATAGGTTTTCCATGTTTGGGTTTTAGGGTTTAACCCTAGAGGGTTTAGAGTTAAAGGTTTTAGGGTTTGGGGTTTAGGGTTTTGTGATTCAAGGATTTATGGTTAGGGTTTAGGGTTTAGGGTTTTGGGTTTAGGGTTTGTGCTTTTTGGGTCTTAAGGTTTAGGGTTCAATGTTAGGGTTATCGGTTTTCCATGTTTAGGTTTTAGGGTTTAACCATAGAGGGTTTAGGGTTAAGGGTTTTAGGGTTTAGGGTTTAGGGTTTTGTGATCCAAGGTTTTATGGTATAGGGTTTCGGGTTTAGGTTTTGGGGTTTAGGGTTTAGGGTATAGGGTTTAGGGTTTAGGGTTTGGGCTTTTTGGGTTTTAAGCTTTGGGGTTTAGGATTTTAGGGGTTTTGGGTTTTGGGGTTTCACTGTTAGGGTTATAGGTTTTCTATGTTAGGGTTTTAGGGTTTAACCCTAAAGAGTTTGGGGTTGAGGGTATAGGGTTTTCAATTCAGGGTTTAGGGTTTGTCCATTTTGGGTTTAGGGCTTGGGCTTTTAGGGTTTTAAGGTTTAGGGTTTCGGATTTCAGGGGCTTAGGGTTTTGGGTTTTCAATTTAGGGTTTTAGGGTTTGTCCATTTAGGGTTTAGGGTTTAGGGTTTAGGGTTTGGGCTTTTTGGTTTTTAAGGTTTAGGGTTTCAATGTTAGGGTTATAGGTTTTCCATGTTTGGGTTTTAGGGTTTAGGGTTTGGGCTTTCTGGGTTTTAAGCTTTGGGCTATCGGATTTCAGGGGTTTTGGGTTTTGGAGTTTCACTGTTAGGGTTATAGGTTTTCCATGTTAGGGTTTTAGGGTTTAACCCTAGAGGGTTTAGGGCTAAGGGTATAGGGTTTAGGGTTTAGGGTTTGGGGTTTAGGGTTTAGGGTTTAGGGTTTAGGGTTTGGGCCTTTTGGGTTTTAAGGTTTAGGGTTTCAATGTTAGGGTTATAGGTTTTCCATGTTTGGGTTTTAGGGTTTAACCCTAGAGGGTTTAGAGTTAAAGGTTTTAGGGTTTGGGGTTTAGGGTTTTGTGATTCAAGGATTTATGGTTAGGGTTTAGGGTTTAGGGTTTTGGGTTTAGGGTTTAGGGTTTAGGGTTTGTGCTTTTTGGGTCTTAAGGTTTAGGGTTCAATGTTAGGGTTATCGGTTTTCCATGTTTAGGTTTTAGGGTTTAACCATAGAGGGTTTAGGGTTAAGGGTTTTAGGGTTTAGGGTTTAGGGTTTAGGGTTTTGTGATTCAAGGTTTTATGGTATAGGGCTTAGGGTTTAGGGTTTGGGTTTAGGGTTTAGGGTTTAACACTAGAGGGTTTAGGGTTAAGGGTATAGGGTTTGGGGTTTAGGGTTTGGGGTTTAGGTTTAGGGTTTAGGGTTTGGGCTTTTTGGGTTTTAAGGTTTAGGGTTTCAATGTTAGGGTTATAGGTTTTCCATGTTTGGGTTTTAGGGTTTAACCCTAGAGGGTTTAGGGTTTTGGGTTTAGGGTTTAGGGTTTGGGGTTTAGGGTTTGGTGTTTAGGGTTTAGTGTTTTGTGATTCAAGGTTTTATGGTATAGGGTTTAGGGTTTGGGTTTAGGGTTTAGGGTTTAGGGTTTAGGGTTTTATGATTCAAGGTTTTATGGTATAGGGTTTAGGGTTTAGGGTTTGGGTTTAGGGTTTAGGGTATAGAGTTTAGGCTTTTTGGGTTTTAAGCTTTGGGGTTTAGGATTTCAGGGGTTTTGGGTTTTGGGGTTTCACTATTAGGGTTATAGGTTTTCCATGTTAGGGTTTTAGGGTTTAACCCTAAAGGGTTTAGGGTTGAGGGTATAGGGTTTAGGATTTTGGGTTTTCAATTTAGGGTTTTAGGGTTTGTCCATTTGGGGTTTAGGGTTTGGGCTTTTAGGGTTTTAAGGTTTAGGGATTCGGATTTCAGGGGCTTAGGGTTTTACGGTTGGTCCATTTAGGGTTTAGGGTTTAGGGTTTAGGGTTTGGGCTTTTTGGTTTTTAAGGTTTAGGGTTTAAATGTTAAGGTTATAGGTTTTCCATGTTTGGGTTTTAGGGTTTAGGGTTTTTGGTTTTGGGGTTTCAATGTTAGGGTTATAGGTTTTCCATGTTAGGATTTCACGGTTTAACCCTAGAGGGTTTAGGGTTAAGGGTATAGAGTTTAAGGTTTAGGGTTTTGTGATTCATGGTTTTATGGTATAGGGTTTAGGGTTTAGGGCTTGGGCTTTTTGAGTTTTAAGGTTTAGGGTTTCAATGTTAGGGTTATAGGTTTTCCATGTTTGGGTTTTAGGGTTTAACCCTAGAGGGTTTAGGGTTAAGGGTTTTAGGGTTTAGGGTTTAGGGTTTTGTGATCCAAGGTTTTATGGTATAGGGTTTCGGGTTTAGGTTTTGGGGTTTAGGATTTAGGGTATAGGGTTTAGGGTTTGGGCTTTTTGGGTTTGGGGTTTGGGGTTTGGGTATAGGGTTTAGGGTTTAAGGTTTATTGATTCAAGGTTTTATGGTATAGGGTTTAGGGTTTAGGGTTTATTGATTCAAGGTTTTATGGTATAGGGTTTAGGGTTTAGGGTTTGGGGTTTAGGGTTTAGGGTTTAGGGTTTGGGCTTTTTGGGTTTTAAGGTTTAGGGTTTCAATGTTAGGGTTATAGGTTTTCCATATTTGGGTTTTAGGGTTTAACCCTAGAGGGTTTAGGGTTTAGGATTTTAGGGTTTAGGGTTTAGGGTTTTGTGATTCAAGGTTTTATGGTATAGGGTTCAGGGTTTAGGGTTTGGGTTTAGGGTTTGGGTTTAAGGTTTAGGGTTTAGGGTTTAGGGTTTTGTGATTCAAGGTTTTATGGTATAGGGCTTAGGGTTTAGGGTTTGGGTTTAGGGTTTAGGGTTTAGGGTTTAGAGTTTCGGGTTTGGGCTTTTTGGGTTTTAAGCTTTGGGGTTTAGGATTTTAGGGGTTTTGGGTTTTGGGGTTTCACTGTTAGGGTTATAGGTTTTCCATGTTAGGGTTTTAGGGTTTAACCCTAAAGGGTTTAGGGTTGAGGGTATAGGGTTTGGGGTTTAGGGGTTTGTCCATTTTGGGTTTAGGGCTTGGGCTTTTAGGGTTTTAAGGTTTAGGGTTTAGGATTTCAGGGGCTTAGGGTTTTGGGTTCTCATTTTAGGGTTTTAGGGTTTGTCCATTTAGGGTTTAGGGTTTAGGGTTTACGGTTTGGGCTTTTTGGTTTTTAAGGTTTAGGGTTTCAATGTTAGGGTTATAGGTTTTCCATGTTTGGGTTTTAGGGTTTAGGGTTTGGGCTTTTTGGGTTTTAAGCTTTGGGGTACAGGATTTCAGGGGTTTTGGGTTTTGGGGTCTAAATGTTAGGGTTATAGGTTTTCCATGTTAGGGTTTTAGGGTTTAACCCTAGAGGGTTTAGGGTTAAGGGTATAGGGTTTAGGGTTTAGGGTTTGGGGTTTAGGGTTTAGGGTTTAGGGTTTGGGCCTTTTGGGTTTTAAGGTTTAGGGTTTCAATGTTAGGGTTATAGGTTTTCCATGTTTGGGTTTTAGGGTTTAACCCTAGAGGGTTTAGAGTTTTGGGTTTAGGGTTTAGGGTTTGGGGTTTAGGGTTTGGGGTTTAGGGTTTAGGGTTTTGTGATTCAAGGTTTTATGGTATAGGGTTTAGGGTTTGGGTTTAGGGTTTGGGTTTAGGGTTTAGGGTTTAGGGTTTTATGATTCAAGGTTTTATGGTATAGGGTTTAGGGTTTAGGGTTTGGGTTTAGGGTTTAGGGTATAGAGTTTAGGCTTTTTGGGTTTTAAGCTTTGGGGTTTAGGATTTCAGGGGTTTTGGGTTTTGGGGTTTCACTATTAGGGTTATAGGTTTTCCATGTTAGGGTTTTAGGATTTAACCCTAAAGGGTTTAGGGTTGAGGGTATAGGGTTAAGGATTTAGGGTTTTCAATTTAGGGTTTTAGGGTTTGTCCATTTGGGGTTTAGGGTTTGGGCTTTTAGGGTTTTAAGGTTTAGGGATTAGGATTTCAGGGGCTTAGGGTTTTACGGTTGGTCCATTTAGGGTTTAGGGTTTAGGGTTTAGGGCTTGGGCTTTTTGGTTTTTAAGGTTTAGGGTTTAAATGTTAAGGTTATAGATTTCCATGTTTGGGTTTTAGGGTTTAGGGTTTTTGGTTTTGGGGTTTCAATGTTAGGGTTATAGGTTTTCCATGTTAGGATTTCACGGTTTAACCCTAGAGGGTTTAGGGTTAAGGGTATAGGGTTTAAGGTTTAAGGTTTTGTGATTCATGATTTTATAGTATAGGGTTTAGGGTTTAGGGTTTAGGGTTTGGGCTTTTTGAGTTTTAAGGTTTAGGGTTTCAATGTTAGGGTTATAGGTTTTCCATGTTTGGGTTTTAGGGTTTAACCCTAGAGGGTTTAGGGTCTTGTGATCCAAGGTTTTATGGTATAGGGTTTCGGGTTTAGGTTTTGGGGTTTAGGATTTAGGGTATAGGGTTTAGGGTTTGGGCTTTTTGGGTTTGGGGTTTGGGGTTTGGGTATAGGGTTTAGGGTTTAGGGTTTATTGATTCAAGGTTTTATGGTATAGGGTTTAGGGTTTAGGGTTTGGGGTTTAGGGTTTAGGGTTTATGGTTTGGGCTTTTTGGGTTTTAATGTTTAGGGTTTCAATGTTAGGGTTATAGGTTTTCCATGTTTGGGTTTTAGGGTTTAACCCTAGAGGGTTTAGGGTTAAAGATTTTAGGGTTTAGGGTTTAGGGTTTTGTGATTCAAGGTTTTATGGTATAAGGTTCAGGGTTTAGGGTTTGGGTTTAGGGTTTGGGTTTAAGGTTTAGGATTTAGGGTTTAGGGTTTTGTGATTCAAGGTTTTATGGTATAGGGCTTAGGGTTTAGGGTTTGGGTTTAGGGTTTAGGGTTTAGGGTTTAGAGTTTAGGGTTTGGGCTTTTTGGGTTTTAAGCTTTGGGGTTTAGGATTTTAGGGGTTTTGGGGTTTCACTCTTAGGGTTATAGGCTTTCCATGTTAGGGTTTTAGGGTTTAACCCTAAAGGGTTTAGGGTTTAGGGTATAGGGTTTAGGGTTTAGGGTTTTCAATTCAGGGTTTAGGGCTTGGGCTTTTAGGGTTTTAAGGTTTAGGGTTTAGGGTTTAGGATTTCAGGGGCTTAGGGTTTTGGGTTTTCAATTTAGGGTTTTAGGGTTTGTCCATTTAGGGTTTAGGGTTTGGGCTTTTTGGTTTTTAAGGTTTAGGGTTTCAATGTTAGGGTTATAGGTTTTCCATGTTTGGGTTTTAGGGTTTAGGGTTTGGGCTTTTTGGGTTTTAAGCTTTGGGGTTTAGGATTTTAGGGGTTTTGGGTTTTGGGGTTTCAATGTTAGGGTTATAGGTTTTCCATGTTAGGGTTTTAGGGTTTAACCCTAGAGGGTTTAGGGTTAAGGGTATAGGGTTTAGGGTTTAGGGTTTGGGGTTTAGGGTTTAGGGTTTAGGGTTTAGGGTATGGGCCTTTTGGGTTTTAAGGTTTAGGGTTTCAATGTTAGGGTTATAGGTTTTCCATGTTTGGGTTTTAGGGTTTAACCCTAGAGGGTTAGGAGTTAAAGGTTTTAGGGTTTGGGGTTTAGGGTTTTGTGATTCAAGGATTTGTGGTTAGGGTTTCGGGTTTAGGGTTTAGGGTTTAGGGTTTGTGCTTTTTGGGTCTTAAGGTTTAGGGTTCAATGCTAGGGTTATCGGTTTTCCATGTTTAGGTTTTAGGGTTTAACCATAGAGGGTTTAGGGTTAAGGGTTTTAGGGTTTAGGGTTTAGGGTTTTGTGATCCAAGGTTTTATGGTATAGGGTTTCGGGTTTAGGTTTTGGGGTTTAGGATTTAGGGTATAGGGTTTAGGGTTTGGGCTTTTTGGGTTTGGGGTTTGGGGTTTGGGTATAGGGTTTAGGGTTTAGGGTTTATTGATTCAAGGTTTTATGGTATAGGGTTTAGGGTTTAGGGTTTGGGGTTTAGGGTTTAGGGTTTAGGGTTTGGGCTTTTTGGGTTTTAAGGTTTAGGGTTTCAATGTTAGGGTTATAGGTTTTCCATGTTTGGGTTTTAGGGTTTAACCACTAGAAAGGGGTTTAAGGGTTAAGCATTTTAGGGTTTAGGGTTTAGGGTTTTGTGATTCAAGGTTTTTATGGTATAGGGTTCGGGGTTTAGGGTTTGGATTTAGGGTTTGGGTTTAAGGTTTAGGGTTTAGGGTTTAGGGTTTTGTGATTCAAGGTTTTATGGTATAGGGCTTAGGGTTTAGGGTTTGGGTTTAGGGTTTAGGGTTTAGGGTTTAGAGTTTCGGGTTTGGGCTTTTTGGGTTTTAAGCTTTGGGGTTTAGGATTTTAGGGGTTTTGGGTTTTGGGGTTTCACTGTTAGGGTTATAGGTTTTCCATGTTAGGGTTTTAGGGTTTAACCCTAAAGGGTTTAGGGTTGAGGGTATAGGGTTTACAATTCAGGGTTTAGGGTTTGTCCATTTTGGGTTTAGGGCTTGGGCTTTTAGGGTTTTAAGGTTTAGGGTTTAGGATTTCAGGGGCTTAGGGTTTTGGGTTTTCATTTTAGGGTTTTATGGTTTGTCCATTTAGGGTTTAGGGTTTAGGGTTTACGGTTTGGGCTTTTTGGTTTTTAAGGTTTAGGGTTTCAATGTTAGGGTTATAGGTTTTCCATGTTTGGGTTTTAGGGTTTAGGGTTTGGGCTTTTTGGGTTTTAAGCTTTGGGGTACGAGATTTCGGGGTTTTGGGTTTTGGGGTCTCAATGTTAGGGTTATAGGTTTTTCCATGTTAGGGGTTTTAGGGTTTAACCACTGAGAGGTTTGGGGTTAAGGGTATAGGGTTTAGGGTTTAGGGTTTGGGGGTTTAGGGTTTAGGGTTTAGGGTTTAGGGTTTGGGCCTTTCGGGTTTTAAGGTTTAGGGTTTCAATGTTAGGGTTATAGGTTTTCCATGTTTGGGTTTTAGGGTTTAACCCTAGAGGGTTTAGAGTTAAAGGTTTTAGGGTTTGGGGTTTAGGGTTTTGTGATTCAAGGATTTGTGGTTAGGGTTTAGGGTTTAGGGTTTTGGGTTTAGGGTTTAGGGTTTAGGGTTTGTGCTTTTTGGGTCTTAAGGTTTAGGGTTCAATGCTAGGGTTATCGGTTTTCCATGTTTAGGTTTTAGGGTTTAACCATAGAGGGTTTAGGGTTAAGGGTTTTAGGGTTTAGGGTTTAGGGTTTAGGGTTTTGTGATTCAAGGTTTTATGGTATAGGGCTTAGGGTTTAGGGTTTGGGTTTAGGGTTTAGGGTTTAACACTAGAGGGTTTAGGGTTAAAGGTATAGGGTTTGGGGTTTAGGGTTTGGGGTTTAGGTTTAGGGTTTAGGGTTTGGGCTTTTTGGGTTTTAAGGTTTAGGGTTTCAATGCTAGGGTTATAAGTTTTCCATGTTTGGGTTTTAGGGTTTAACCCTAGAGGGTTTAGGGTTTTGGGTTTAGGGTTTAGGGTTTATGGTTTAGGGTTTGGGGTTTAGGGTTTAGGGTTTTCTGATTCAAGGTTTTATGGTATAGGGTTTAGGGTTTGGGTTTAGGGTTTGGGTTTAGGGTTTAGGGTTTAGGGTTTAGGGTTTTATGATTCAAGGTTTTATGGTATAGGGTTTAGGGTTTAGGGTTTGGGTTTAGGCTTTAGGGTATAGAGTTTAGGCTTTTTGGGTTTTAAGCTTTGGGGTTTAGGATTTCAGGGGTTTTGGGTTTTGGGGTTTCACTATTAGGGTTATAGGTTTTCCATGTTAGGGTTTTAGGATTTAACCCTAAAGGGTTTAGGGTTGAGGGTATAGGGTTTAGGATTTAGGGTTTTCAATTTAGGGTTTTAGGGTTTGTCCATTTGGGGTTTAGGGTTTGGGCTTTTAGGGTTTTAAGGTTTAGGGATTAGGATTTCAGGGGCTTAGGATTTTACGGTTGGTCCATTTAGGGTTTAGGGTTTAGGGTTTAGGGCTTGGGCATTTTGGTTTTTAAGGTTTAGGGTTTAAATGTTAAGGTTATAGGTTTTCCATGTTTGGGTTTTAGGGTTTAGGGTTTTTGGTTTTGGGGTTTCAATGTTAGGGTTATAGGTTTTCCATGTTAGGATTTCACGGTTTAACCCTAGAGGGTTTAGGGTTAAGGGTATAGAGTTTAAGGTTTAGGGTTTTGTGATTCATGGTTTTATGGTATAGGGTTTAGGGTTTAGGGTTTAGGGTTTGGGCTTTTTGAGTTTTAAGGTTTAGGGTTTCAATGTTAGGGTTATAGGTTTTCCATGTTTGGGTTTTAGGGTTTAATCCAAGAGTTTTTAGGGTTAAGGGTTTTAGGGTTTAGGGTTTAGGGTTTTGTGATCCAAGGTTTTATGGTATAGGGTTTCGGGTTTAGGTTTTGGGGTTTAGGGTTTAGGGTATAGGGTTTAGGGTTTGGGCTTTTTGGGTTTGGGGTTTGGGGTTTGGGTATAGGGTTTAGGGTTTACGGTTTATTGATTCAAGGTTTTATGGTATAGGGTTTAGGGTTTAGGGTTTGGGGTTTAGGGTTTAGGGTTTAGGGTTTGGGCTTTTTGGGTTTTAAGGTTTAGGGTTTCAATGTTAGGGTTATAGGTTTTCCATGTTTGGGTTTTAGGGTTTAACCCTAGAGGGTTTAGGGTTAAGGATTTTAGGGTTTAGGGCTTAGGGTTTTGTGATTCAAGGTTTTATGGTATAGGGTTCAGGGTTTAGGGTTTGGGTTTAGGGTTTGGGTTTAAGGTTTAGGGTTTAGGGTTCAGGGTTTTGTGATTCAAGGTTTTATGGTATAGGGCTTAGGGTTTAGGGTTTGGGTTTAGGGTTTAGGGTTTAGGGTTTAGGGTTTAGGGTTTTGGCTTTTGAGTTTTAAGCTTTGGGGTACAGGATTTCAGGGGTTTTGGGTTTTGGGGTTTCAATGTTAGGGTTATAGGTTTTCCATGTTAGGGTTTTAGGGTTTAACCCTAGAGGGTTTAGGGTTAAGGGTATAGGGTTTAGGGTTTAGGGTTTGGGGTTTAGGGTTTAGGGTTTAGGGTTTGGGGTTTAGGGTTTAGGGTTTAGGGTTTGGGCCTTTTGGGTTTTAAGGTTTAGGGTCTCAATGTTAGGGTTATAGGTTTTCCATGTTTGGGTTTTAGGGTTTAACCCTAGAGGGTTTAGAGTTAAAGGTTTTAGGGTTTGGGGTTTAGGGTTTTGTGATTCTAGGATTTGTGGTTAGGGTTTAGGGTTTAGGGTTTAGGGTTTAGGGTTTGTGCTTTTTGGGTCTTAAGGTTTAGGGTTCAATGCTAGGGTTATCGGTTTTCCATGTTTAGGTTTTAGGGTTTAACCATAGAGGGTTTAGGGTTAAGGGTTTTAGGGTTTAGGGTTTAGGGTTTAGGGTTTTGTGATTCTAGGTTTTATGGTATAGGGCTTAGGGTTTAGGGTTTGGGTTTAGGGTTTAGGGTTTAACACTAGAGGGTTTAGGGTTAAGGGTATAGGGTTTGGGGTTTAGGGTTTGGGGTTTAGGTTTAGGGTTTAGGGTTTGGGCTTTTTGGGTTTTAAGGTTTAGGGTTTCAATGTTAGGGTTATAGGTTTTCCATGTTTGGGTTTTAGGGTTTAACCCTAGAGGGTTTAGGGTTTTGGGTTTAGGGTTTAGGGTTTGGGGTTTAGGGTTTGGGGTTTAGGGTTTAGGGTTTTGTGATTCAAGGTTTTATGGTATAGGGTTTAGGGTTTGGGTTTAGGGTTTGGGTTTAGGGTTTAGGGTTTAGGGTTTTATGATTCAAGGTTTTATGGTATAGGGTTTAGGATTTAGGGTTTGGGTTTAGGGTTTAGGGTATAGAGTTTAGGCTTTTTGGGTTTTAAGCTTTGGGGTTTAGGATTTCAGGGGTTTTGGGTTTTGGGGTTTCACTATTAGGGTTATAGGTTTTCCATGTTAGGGTTTTAGGATTTAACCCTAAAGGGTTTAGGGTTGAGGGTATAGGGTTTAGGATTTAGGGTTTTCAATTTAGGGTTTTAGGGTTTGTCCATTTGGGGTTTAGGGTTTAGGGTTTAGGGTTTGGGGTTTAGGGTTTATGGTTTAGGGTTTGGGCTTTTTGGGTTTTAAGGTTTATGGTTTCAATGTTAGGGTTATAGGTTTTCCATGTTTGGGTTTTAGGGTTTAACCCTAGAGGGTTTAGGGTTAAGGATTTTAGGGTTTTGTGATTCAAGGTTTTATGGTATAGGGTTCAGGGTTTAGGGTTTGGGTTTAGGGTTTGGGTTTAAGGTTTAGGGTTTAGGGTTTAGGGTTTTGGGTTTAGGGTTTAGGGTTTGTGCTTTTTGGGTCTTAAGGTTTAGGGTTCAATGCTAGGGTTATCGGTTTTCCATGTTTAGGTTTTAGGGTTTAACCATAGAGGGTTTTGGGTTAAGGGTTTTAGGGTTTAGGGTTTAGGGTTTAGGGTTTTGTGATTCAAGGTTTTATGGTATAGGGCTTAGGGTTTAGGGTTTGGGTTTAGGGTTTAGGGTTTAACACTAGAGGGTTTAGGGTTAAGGGTATAGGGTTTGGGGTTTAGGGTTTGGGGTTTAGGTTTAGGGTTTAGGGTTTGGGCTTTTTGGGTTTTAAGGTTTAGGGTTTCAATGCTAGGGTTATAAGTTTTCCATGTTTGGGTTTTAGGGTTTAACCCTAGAGGGTTTAGGGTTTTGGGTTTAGGGTTTAGGGTTTATGGTTTAGGGTTTGGGGTTTAGGGTTTAGGGTTTTCTGATTCAAGGTTTTATGGTATAGGGTTTAGGGTTTGGGTTTAGGGTTTAGGGTTTAGGGTTTTATGATTCAAGGTTTTATGGTATAGGGTTTAGGGTTTAGGGTTTGGGTTTAGGCTTTAGGGTATAGAGTTTAGGCTTTTTGGGTTTTAAGCTTTGGGGTTTAGGATTTCAGGGGTTTTGGGTTTTGGGGTTTCACTATTAGGGTTATAGGTTTTCCATGTTAGGGTTTTAGGATTTAACCCTAAAGGGTTTAGGGTTGAGGGTATAGGGTTTAGGATTTAGGGTTTTCAATTTAGGGTTTTAGGGTTTGTCCATTTGGGGTTTAGGGTTTGGGCTTTTAGGGTTTTAAGGTTTAGGGATTAGGATTTGAGGGGCTTAGGATTTTACGGTTGGTCCATTTAGGGTTTAGGGTTTAGGGTTTAGGGCTTGGGCATTTTGGTTTTTAAGGTTTAGGGTTTAAATGTTAAGGTTATAGGTTTTCCATGTTTGGGTTTTAGGGTTTAGGGTTTTTGGTTTTGGGGTTTCAATGTTAGGGTTATAGGTTTTCCATGTTAGGATTTCACGGTTTAACCCTAGAGGGTTTAGGGTTAAGGGTATAGAGTTTAAGGTTTA